>OX183137.1:20601521-20656801 GCA_945261195.1 Cryptosula pallasiana
CACCAAAAAAGTCTTTTTTTCACATGGAAAATGTATATATTCAGAATTTTGTTTAATTTATGGTAAAAATTAGTAAAACTCACCTATAGTGATATGATTGCTTTGAGTTATAGATTAGCTTCTTGAGCTCTTGTTCTGGACGGTTTTTTTTTCAGCATCATCGAAATATAATCCATGTAGTTTGAGTCTTCATTGTTTTGGTATCATCTAAGTAGGAGAGAAAGTAATGTTGTGTAACATTGACTCTTCATTGGTTTGGTATCATCTTGTCTTCAAAAATCCATGTAGTTTGAGTCTTCATTGCTTTGCCATCATTTAAGTAGGTGGTAGATCTTGAAAGGAATTCCTGCTGTGTTGGAGAAGTATGCTGTCTTTAAAATCCATGTAGTTTGAGTCTTCATTGGCTTGGGATCATCTAAGTAGGTGGTAGATCTTGAAAGGAATTCTTGCTGTGTTGGAGAAGTGTGCTGTCTTCAAAATCCATGTAGTTTGAGTCTTCATTGGTTTGGTATCATCTAAGCAGGTGGTAGATCTTGAAAGAAATTCTTGCTGTGTTGGAGAAGTGTGCTGTCTTCAAAATCCATGTAGTTTGAGTCTTCATTGATTTGGTATCATCTAAGTAGGAGAGAAAGTCATGTTGTGTAACATCTTTAAAGGGATTCTTGGTGTGTCAGAGAAGTGTGTCGTCTTCAAAATCCATGTGGTTTGAGTCTTCATTGGTTTGGTATCATCTAAGTAGGTGGTAGATCTTGAAAAGGAATTCTTGCTGTGTTCACACACAGAAAAAAGTGGAACGTTTGGGATTAAACAGGTGATTAAACACTGTAATAATTAATATAAGAGTACAATCCGGCATCATTAGGGGTGATATCTGGTATTTCAGTAGAAAATTTTGGGAGTGTTTGCTGGAAGGAGTAATTAAGGATTAAAATCAGACAATAACTTTGCCAGAAATTGTGGGGTAGGTCAATAAATCACTCTCAGGGGAGTAAACTCTGGTTTTTAATCAGCTAGTAAGAACTTTACTCCTCAAGCGATTACAATGTGGTCAATGTGGTTCCACAGTGTTGTTATCTTAATTGTTAGCTTTACTGACCCAGTAAGAACTTTAATCCCGAAATGATTTAACTCTGGCTCTTATCTTCAAGTTGGATTTTACTCCTGATATGATTAAAATGGAGAAAAGCCTTGGCATTTATAGTATGATTACCTAATAGCAAGTGGGGGGTATCAATGATCGCCTAAGCATACAGTCTTATTGTCCTGAATAGGCTATTATTTTCCCGCTTCAATCACTAACAAAGAGAGCACACGAGGATGATGAAGGCTTACACATCTGTCTCAAAACTCTAAGTTAATGATGACACAGAAGCAGGTAAATAAAATATACTATGAATACACAATTGTTTGTGTATTGATTAGTAACTAAATTAAAATACTAAACTGAACAAATGATGTTGAATGTTGTTTAGTAACTAATTGATTGTTTTCTTTTTTTGTCACATTCAAAACTTTTGAACTTGAAGTGGCTGCAAATAAAAGTTGCTACTACATCATAATTCTGCATTTTAGAACAGTCACCAACTAGAGATGTCCTTCTTTAAACGAAAATTGGATATACATGAAGTCAAGCGCTCACAGGTGATGAACAAACAGCTGTGATGTTGCCCAATCTTCATTTTCAACTTCTGAAGGTTTGTTGGATTCGGTTTATTTTTTATTTTGGGATACCTTCTTATTGTAAAATGTGCCTAATGATGTCACTTTCATTTTAGGAGCTTGAAGATCAAAATCAGCCATCATCTCTCAGTTTCAAATTGGAATCTATTGCATGTACGCGGAGTGTACCCCAGTGGATCTATGTCCTAATAGACTATACTATACTAACCATCATTCAATCGAGCCAGTTATTTTTATCTATTTCTTTTCTATCTTCTTAGTTGGTTTTATGTTGTAATCGCTGTATTTCATTTTTAATGGTGTTGTACTGATCTCAGTTTCCTTGTTCAATACAAGTTGCCATTACATTATGAAATAAACTTTGTCATTTTCTTCCAGCTAGATTCAATACAAAAGAATTACCTCCAATTCAAATCGCTTCCAATATTTAATCGCTCTCAAAGAAAAACCGTACAGACATAGCACTCAAGGAAGATTAATATTGATCCTAACTTTAATCAATGATTGGACTAGCAATGCACCAAATACAATCATAATGCGATTAACAATATGCATATACAGTGATCAGAAATGCTCTTGTTTTTAATCCTTGGGAGACTAACTCAATCCAAATTTTAATCCTAAAGTGATTGAATACGGACCATTAACCAGTGCATTGGCTGTGGTAATAAATCACTCCCTGTTTAATCACATTTCAATCGCTCAGGTGATTACGTTCGTGGATAGTAAGAATTGATTGAAATAGTATTAAAACTCCTCCACGTTTTTCTGTGTGTGTTGGAGAAGTGTGCTGTCTTCAAAATCCATGTAGTTTGAGTCTTCATTGGTTTGGCATCATCTAAGTAGGTAGTAGATCTTGAATGGAATTCTTGCTGTGTTGAAGAAGTGTGCTGTCTTCAAAATCCATGTAGTTTGAGTCTTCATTGGTTTGGTATCATATAAGTAGGAGAGAAAGTCATGTTGTGTTACATCTATCGTTGGTGTTGGTAGATCTTGACCAGATGTTTTATAGTCTTTGCTACTGATGCATTTCGTCTCAAACAAGAGTCCAAAGTAGACATCATGTCTACAAAATACAAACAATTGATTGTTACAATTGATTCATTTATTTTCATTGGCTTTATCTACATAAAGTAGCAAAGAAAAAGTTTGTGTGAGTATAAAACTATTTAGTAGAGATAAATTTATATCTAGGTTCAACTAGCATTAAATAATGATTTATTTTTTTGTTAATAATAAATAATTAGAGTCGGCTACTTTACTAGAGCTTGGACAAACACACAATTTTGTTAATGTCAAAGTCTGTGATCTTACAAAAAAATAGCTTAGACATTATGAGCATAAAATTATCTAGTAAAGATAAATTACCTAGGAGTGAATTCCAGTTGAGGGTTCATATTTTTATTAATAAATAATTGAAATCGCTTGGACAAACAGACAGATTTGTCAATGACACAGCTTGCGTTCTTGCGAGCGAACAGCTTAGACACTGTGGGTATAAAATTATCTAGTAAAGTTAAATTTATGTCTAGAGGCTAAAATGGATGACAACTCCGTATTGCAACTAGTTGAGCTTTTCAACTAGTGTTAAATAATTATCTATTATTTATTTTAAAAATAAATAATTAGAGCTTTCTACTAGTGTTAAATAGTTATCGATTATTTTTTACCTTATCACCACTTAGAGCCAGATGATTTAATTAACTAACGACAAATAATTGTTTTAGCATTTCTTACCTTGATGCTGGATGGTCTCCTAGTAGCTGTAGTAGATGATACTTCTCCGCTTGCTGTTGAAGAACTGGATGCTTTCTGTGTGAAAACAGTGGCTCTTAAATAGCTAAAGTTGCACTGATTAAACCCTATGAATCAGCAATTTTCCCAATGCTTTCGCGGGAATAAATAAGTTATTTTCACGCGAATGGAAACCGTTGCTTTCGCGGAAATAAATAATTTATTTTCACGCGAATGGAAACCGTTGCTTTCGCGGGAATAAACATTTTATTTTCACGCGAATACAAACCGTTGCTTTCGCGGGGAATAAATAATTTAATTTCACGCGAATAGAAACTGTTGCTTTCGCGGGAATAAATAATTTATTTTCTCGCGAATAGAAACTGTTGCTTTCGCGGGAATAAATAGTTTATTTTCACACGGATAGAAACCGTTGCTTTTGCGGGAATAAATAATTTATTTTCACGCGAATGGAAACCGTTGCTTTCGCGGGAATAAATAATTTATTTTCACGCGAATAGAAACTGTTGCTTTTGCGGGAATAAATAGTTTATTTTCACGTGAATAGAAACCGTTGCTTTCGCGGGAATAAATAATTTATTTTCACGCGAATGGAAACCCTTGCTTTCGCGGGAATAAGCAGTTTTTATTCCCGCGAAAGCATTGGAAAAATTGCTGATTCATAGGGTTTAATCAGTGCAACTTTAGCTATTTAAGAGCCACTGTTTTCACACAGAAAGCATCCAGTTCTTCAACAGCAAGCGGAGAAGTATCATCTACTACAGCTACTAGGAGACCATCCATCATCAAGGTAAGAAATGCTAAAATAATTATTTGTCTTTAGTTAATTTAATCAACTGGCTCTATGTGGTGATAAGGTAAAAAATAATCGATAATTATTTAACACTACTGGAAAGCTCTAATTATTTATTTTTAAAATAAATAATAAACAGTTATTTAACACTAGTTGAAAAGCTCAACTAGTTGCGATACGGAGTTGTCCTCCATTTTCGCCTCTAGACATAAATTTAACTTTACTAGATAATTTTATACGAACAGTGTCTAAGCTATTCGCTCGCAAGAGCGCAAGCTGTGTCATTGACGAATCTGTCTGTTTGTCCCAGCGATTTCAATTATTTATTAATAAAAATATGAAACATCAACTAGAATTCACTCCCAGGTAATTTATCTTTACTAGATAATTTTATGCTCGTAATGTCTAAGCTATTTCTTTGTAAGATCACAGACTTTGACATTAACAAAATTGTGTGTTTGTCCAAGCTGTAGTAAAGTAGCCGACTCTAATTATTCAGTGCTAGTTGAACCTAGATATAAATTTATCTCTACTAGATAGTTTTATACTCACATAAACTTTTTCTTCGCTACTTTATGTAGATAAAGCCAATGAAAATAAATGAATCAATTGTAACAATCAATTTTTTTGTATTTTGTAGACACAATGCCTACTTTGGACTCTTGTTTGAGACAAAACGCAGTAGCAGCAAAGACTATAATACATCTGGATAAGAACCAATTGAAGTAACTTCAGATAACTAAAGGAATAACATGTACTACAGCATACAGAGTGAACAAGGTGTGTGTAGATTATTACTCAGTCTCATTACACTACTATTTCTAAGAATTATTGTAGGTGTTGGATAAAGGATTGAGCAGCAATTTTAATAAATTCTAACCATTGTAAATAATACTTCAACTCAATTAAAAAATTAATGAAAATTGAATGGAATGAAAGAATATTTTACCAAATACCCCATTTTTCTTGTGGATATATACAAATAGATGAATATCTAGCTTCATCTCTTTTTTTTCATTTGAGTGCAATTATTTCCCCTCCTCTCTCCTCTTTTCCTCTCTCCTCTCTCTCAAGATACCATATGAGTTCGAATTATGTAAAATAGCTATCAATACTTAAATGCCATACATTCATAATGTTTTCTATTGTAGTTATTTCCCAAATACTGTAAATTTTAACCATCTAGATGTCTAATTTGACGATTTTCCAAGATATTTTATAGTATTCAATATATTTATTATGTAAATAACTAAAAGAAATATTTACGCTCAAGCCTCCTCTCTCTCCACTCTCCTCTCTCCTCTACCAAATACTCCTCTCTCTTCTCTTGCAGTTATTTCCCAAATACTGTAAATTTTAGCCACCTAGAGGACTAATTTGGTGGTTTTCCAACATATTTTATAACATTCAATATACTTATTATGTAATAAATGTATATTATTCAATGTAGATATAAATATATCCATGAATATGTACATAATTATCCATATATACATGAATGTATAAAAAACTAAAAAACTCTTTCTCCTCTCTCTCTCCTCTCTCTTTCCTCTCTCTCTCCTCTCTCTCTCCTCTCTCTCTCCTCTCTCTTTCCTCTCTCTCTCCTCTCTCTCTCCTCTCTCTCCTCTCTTCTCTCCTCTCTTCTCTCTCCTTTCTCCTCTACCAAATACTCCTCTCTCCTCTTTTGCAGTTATTTCCCAAATACTGTAAACTTTAACCATCCAGAGGACTAATTTGGTGATTTTCCAACATATTTTATAGTATTCAATATACTTATTATGTAATAATGTATATTATTCAATGTAGATATAAATATATCCATAAATATGTACATAATTATCCATATATCCATGAATGTATAGTAAACTAAAAAATCTCTCTCCTCTCTCTCCTTTCTCTCCTCTCTCTCTCTTCTGTCTCATCTCCCATCTCTCCTCTCCTCTCCCCCTCTCTCTCAAGATACCATATGAGTTCGAGTTATGTAAAAAAATAATCAAAACTTGAATGCCATACATTCAAAAAATCTATATGCCATATAAGTTCAAATTAAGTAAAAAAATAATCAAAACTCAAATGCCACTTAAATGCCACTTAAATGCCACTCAAATGCCCCTCAAATGAAATAGAATATAAACTCGGCGAATTCATTCAACGCCATAACCCATTGCCTCAACCCCGAGGTCTGATCCACAAAAAAAACACTCGGTAGGGAGATCTGCTCATATATTACTACTAACAGGATTTTCTTGTGAAGAAAACTTTTTTGCACAAAAACCTTTGTATGGTATAAAGAGATTTTCACGCAAAAAAATTTGCTTTTTTTCGCATGACAAACGTTGTTTTTTTTCACAAAAAATTTCGTTTATAATATGAAAGGATTCTTTAGCAAAGATGGTTTTTTCGCTCGAAAGTCCTTATATATTATGAACAACTTTTTGAGCAAAAAAGTGGGTTTTTGGTTAAAAATTGTTGCTTTTTTTTGCTCAAGGAAGTTGTTTTTTTTGCAAAAAAAAGTTGCTTTTTTCGCAAAAAAATCTCTTTAGAACATATGAGGATTCTCGAGCGGAGAATGATTTTTTTGCGCAAACAACCTTATACATTGGGAATTCCAAGTGCAAAACTTTTTCCACTCAAAGAATGTTGCTTTTTGCATGATAGATTTTTGTGCAAAACGAACTTGTTTTTTGAGCTGAGATCCATATATATTATGAAGGGATTTTTGTGCAAAAACTTGTTTATTCCGCGCAAAGAATGTTGTTTTTTCTGAGTGAAAACTCTTTTATACAATGTAAAGATTTTCACGTCAAGGAGAAAGTTTTTTGCTCGAAAATTTTTGTATAACATATAAGGATTTTTGAGCAAAAAAGTTCGTTTTTTCTCAACGACAAATGTTGGTGTTTTCGTGCGAAAATCCATTAATAATAAATTAGAATTTTCGGGGAAAGAAAAGTTTTTGTTCGTGTTATAATCCTTGTATATTGTTGTGGATTCAAGAAGTGATTATCCAATTACGTAACAAGATTACAACATGCACAAATGAATATAGTTATATAAATAAGCAACGAGTGAAATTAGTTTCATGGGGCTAAAGGTAATTGGCGCCCTGGAGTGGTAGGCGGAGTTAGAAGTTAATACACCAATCTCAGTCATTTCTCTTTCCTGCCTTTAGTCCTTAGTCTTTCTAGCTTTGGTACCTCATCTTTCTTTAGGGTTTAGGGTGGTAAGTAGTAATACATGAGCAGATCTCCCTACCAAGTGTTTTTTGTGGATTAGTGCTCGGGGTTGAGGCAATGGGTTACGGCGTTGAATGAATTCGCCGAGTTTATATTGTATTTTATTTGAGAGGCATTTGAGTGGCATTTGAGTGGCATTTAAGTGGCATTTGAGTTTTGATTATTTTTTTACTTGATTTGAACTTATATGGCATATAGATTTTGAATGTATGGCATTTAAGTTTTGATAATTTTTTTACATAACTCGAACTCATATGGTATCTTGAGAGAGAGGGGAGAGGAGAGAGGAGAGATGGGAGATGAGAGAGAAGAGAGAGAGAGGAGAGAAAGGAGAGAGAGGAGAGAGATTTTTTATTTTACTATACATTCATGGATATATGGATAATTATGTACATATTTATGGACATATTTATATCTACATTGAATAATATACATTATTACATAATAAGTATATTGAATACTATAAAATATGTTGGAAAATCACCAAACTAGTCCTCTGGATGGTTAAAGTTTACAGTATTTGGGAAATAACTGCAAAAGAGGAGAGAGGAGTATTTGGTAGAGGAGAAAGGAGAGAGAAGAGAGGAGAGAAGAGAGGAGAGAGAGAGGAGAGAGAGAGGAGAGAGAGAGGAAAGAGAGAGGAGAGAGAGAGGAGAGAGAGAGGAGAGAGAGAGGAGAGAGAGTTTTTTTAGTTTTTTATACATTCATGTATATATGGATAATTATGTACATATTCATGGATATATTTATATCTACATTGAATAATATACATTTATTACATAATAAGTATATTGAATGTTATAAAATATGTTGGAAAATCACCAAATTAGTCCTCTAGGTGGTTAAAATTTACAGTATTTGGGAAATAACTGCAAGAGAAGAGAGAGGAGTATTTGGTAGAGGAGAGAGGAGAGTGGAGAGAGAGGAGGCTTGAGCGTAAATATTTCTTTTAATTATTTACATAATAAATATATTGAATACTATAAAATATCTTGGAAAATCGTCAAATTAGACATCTAGATGGTTAAAATTTACAGTATTTGGGAAATAACTACAATAGAAAACATTATGAATGTATGGCATTTAAGTATTGATAGTTTTTTTACATAATTCGAACTCATATGGTGTCTTGAGAGAGAGGAGAGAGGAAAAGAGGAGAGAGGAGGGGAAATAATTGCACTCAAATGAAAAAAAAGAGATGAAGCTAGATATTCATCTATTTGTATATATCCACAAAAAATGGGGTATTTGGTAAAATGTTCTTTCATTCCATTCAATTTTCATTAATTTTTTAATTGAGTTGAAGTATTATTTACAATGGTTAGAATTTATTAAAATTGCTGCTCAATCCTTTATCCAACACCTACAATAATTCTTAGTAATAGTAGTGTAATGAGACTGAGTAATAATCTACACACACCTTGTTCACTCTGTATGCTGTAGTACATGTTATTCCTTTAGTTATCTGAAGTTACTTCAATTGGTTCTTATCCAGATGTATTATAGTCTTTGCTGCTACTGCGTTTTGTCTCAAACAAGAGTCCAAAGTAGGCATTGTGTCTACAAAATACAAAAAAATTGATTGTTACAATTGATTCATTTATTTTCATTGGCTTTATCTACATAAAGTAGCGAAGAAAAAGTTTGTGTGAGTATAAAACTATCTAGTAGAGATAAATTTATATCTAGGTTCAACTAGCATTAAATAATTAGAGTCGGCTACTTTACTACAGCTTGGACAAACACACAATTTTGTTAATGTCAAAGTCTGTGATCTTACAAAGAAATAGTGTGAGGGACGCCAGCACTCCTTGCTGCTACTACGTACTGTTTAGATTTATCCTCACTAGTTACTCATTATATTATACACTGTCTGCGTCTACTTAATTATTTACTCAAATGTCTATGTCTATGTATCGTTCTACTGTTAGTACCTAACTACGTGATTCTATGCTGTACAGTTCTATGCACACACTGTTCTCCACGATTTATTATTATCTTTTTACTCAGTGCTAATTGGTGCTTAGCAAGGCGTTTCCACGATTTATTATTATCTTTACTCAGTGTTAATTGGTGCTTAGCAATGTGTGGCTTGCCAGATTTTATACAAGGGTGTGACCACGTAAAACATACCCGCCTACTGTATTTATATACCTATGTTTGTGCAATAAATGTTAGAGTTGGCCTGACTCTCAGAAGATTCTTACCCTCAAGAAGCAAGCACTGAGCACAGCTAGAAGCAGCATAACTACAAGCGCTGGTCGACTATTAGTAAGCACGAGGCTTGGCGGAAAGTAAGATTGTTCACTCTCTTACTGCGTATTCCCTCGACTCGAGGTGTACGACGCAAAGCACCTGGTGCCCTACTAGTTCGACACACATTGCAATCCGAACTGCGGAGTTCGAAACAAAACTAACACAACAATAATTATAGCGTAATTATTGTCGGTCTCGACTGCGTCGAACAGACAAGTAGTAATTACAGCACCATTATTGTCGGTGGCCTAAAGTTCGCAACAAACTATAAACTAAACGGTAAGTCCTGCGGAATTATTGTATGCAGCAAAATTCGAAACAAACTATAAACTAGTCAATAATCACGGCACTGATTATTGTCGAGCCTAGAGAGGTTCAAACGCAGCCAATAATTATTGGATAATTATTGTAACTGCCAGCACTTGTTCCACACCAGATTCGGTTGTTCTATTGCATGACCAAAGTCAGTAGTAGCCTGTTAACAATAATTACAGAATTATTGTGCACTGCACTAGCTAGGGGGCCAAGCATTCGGGAGGTGTACAGGTGGCTACCACCCGGACAGTAAATTCCTGTACAATAGCTTAGACATTACGAGCATAAAATTATCTAGTAAAGATAAATTACCTAGGAGTGAATTCTAGTTGATGTTTCATATTTTTATTAATAAATAATTGAAATCGCTTGGACAAACAGACAGATTTGTCAATGACACAGCTTGCACTCTTGCGAGCGAATAGCTTAGACACTGTGCGTATAAAATTATCTAGTAAAGTTAACTTTATGTCTAGAGGCGAAAATGGAGGACAACTCCGTATCGCAACTAGTTGAGCTTTTCAACTAGTGTTAAATAACTGTTTATTATTTATTTTAAAAATAAATAATTAAAGCTTTCTACTAGTGTTAAATAATTATCGATTATTTTTTACCTTATCACCACTTAGAGCCAGATGATTTAATTAACTAAAGACAAATAATTGTTTTAACATTTCTTACCTTGATGCTGGATGGTCTCCTAGTAGCTGTAGTAGATGATGCTTCTCCGCTTGCTGTTGAAGAACTGGATGCTTTCTGTGTGAAAACAGTGGCTCTTAAATAGCTAAAGTTGCACTGATTAAACCCTATGAATCAGCATTTTTTCCAATGCTTTCGCGGGAATAAAAACTGTTTATTCCCGCAAAAGCAAGGGTTTCCATTCGCGTGAAAATAAATTATTTATTCCCGCGAAAGCAACGGTTTCTATTCGCGTGAAAATGAACTATTTATTCCCGCAAAAGCAACAGTTTCTATTCGCGTGAAAATGAATTATTTATTCCCGCGAAAGCAACGGTTTCCATTAGCGTGAAAATAAATTATTTATTCCCGCCCCGCGAAAGCAACGGTTTCCATTCGCGTGAAAATAAATTATTTATTCCCACGAAAGCAACAGTTTCCATACGCGTGAAAATAAATTATTTATTCCCGCGAAAGCAACGGTTTCTATTCGTGTGAAAATAAACTATTTATTCCCGCGAAAGCAACAGTTTCTATTCGCGTGAAAATAAATTATTCATTCCCGCGAAAGCAACGGTTTCCATTCGCGTGAAAATAACTCATTTATTCCCGCGAAAGAATTGGAAAAATTGCTGATTCATAAGGTTTAATCGGTGCAACTTTAGCTATTTAAGAGCCACTGTTTTCACACAGAAAGCATCCAGTTCTTCAACAGCAAGCGGAGAAGTATCATCTACTACAGCTACTAGGAGACCATCCAGCATCAAGGTAAGAAATGCTAAAATAATTATTTGTCTTTAGTTAATTAAATCATCTGGCTCTAAGTGGTGATAAGGTAAAAAATAATCAATAATTATTTAACACTAGTAGAAAGCTCTAATTATTTATTTTTAAAATAAATAATAGACAATTATTTAACACTAGTTGAAAAGCTCAACTAGTTGCGATACGGAGTTGTCCTCCATTTTAGCCTCTAGACATAAATTTAACTTTACTAGATAATTTTATACCCACAGTGTCTAAGCTGTTCGCTCGCAAGAACGCAAGCTGTGTCATTGACAAATCTGTCTGTTTGTCCAAGCGATTTCAGTTATTTATTAATAAAAATATGAACCCTCAACTGGAATTCACTCCTAGGTAATTTATCTTTACTAGATAATTTTATGCTCATAATGTCTAAGCTATTTCTTTGTAAGATCACAGACTTTGACATTAACAAAATCGTGTGTTTGTCCAAGCTCTAGTAAAGTAGCCGACTCTAATTATTTATTATTAACAAAAAAATAAATCATTATTTAATGCTAGTTGAACCTAGATATAAATTTATCTCTACTAGAGAGTTTTATACTCACACAAACTTTTTCTTCGCTACTTTATGTAGATAAAGCCAATGAAAATAAATGAATCAATTGTAACAATCAATTTTTTGTATTTTGTAGACACGATGTCTACTTTGGACTCTTGTTTGAGACGAAATGCATCAGTAGCAAAGACTATAAAACATCTGGTCAAGATCTACCAACACCAACGATAGATGTAACACAACATGACTTTCTCTCCTACTTATGTGATACCAAACCAATGAAGACTCAAACTACATGGATTTTGAAGACAGCACACTTCTCCAACACAGCAAGAATTCCTTTCAAGATCTACCACCTGCTTAGATGATACCAAACCAATGAAGACTCAAACCACATGGATTTTGAAGACGACACACTTCTCTGACACACCAAGAATCCCTTTAAAGATGTTACACAACATGACTTTTTCTCCTACTTAGATGATGCCAAACCAATGAAGACTCAAACTACATGGATTTTGAAGACAGCACACTTCTGCAACATAGTAAAAATTTCTTTCAAGATCTACCACCTACTTAGATGATACCAAACCAATGAAAACTCAAACTACATGGATTTTGAAGACAGCATACTTCTCCAACACAGCAAGAATTCATTTCAAGATCTACCACCTACTTATATGATACCAAACCAATGAAGACTCAAACTACATGGCTTTTGAAGACAGCATACTTCTCCAACACAGCAAGAATTCCTTTCAAGATCTACCACCTACTTAGATGATACCAAATCAATGAAGACTCAAACTACATGGATTTTGAAGACAGCACACTTCTCCAACACAGCAAGAATTTCTTTCAAGATCTACCACCTGCTTAGATGATACCAAACCAATGAAGACTCAAACTACATGGATTTTGAAGACAGAACACTTCTCCAACACAGCAAGAATTCCTTTCAAGATCTACCACTTACTTAGATGATACCAAACCAATGAAGACTCAAACGACATGGATTTTGAAGACAGCATTCTTCTCCAACACAGCAGGAATTCCTTTCAAGATCTACCACCTACTTAGATGATACCAAACCAATGAAGACTCAAACTACATGGATTTTGAAGACAGCATACTTCTCCAACACAGCAAGAATTCATTTCAAGATCTACCACCTACTTAAATGATGGCAAAGCAATGAAGACTCAAACTACATGGATTTTGAAGACAAGATGATACCAAACCAATGAAGAGTCAATGTTACACAACATTACTTTCTCTCCTGCTTACATGATACCAAACCAATGAAGACTCAAACTACATGGATTATATTTCGATGATGCTGAAAAACTGTCCAGAACAAGAGCTCAAGAAGCTAATCTATAACTCAACGCAATCAGATCACTATAGGTTAGTTTTACTAATTTTTACCATAAATTAAACAAAATGCTGAAGATATACATTTTCCATGTAAAAAAAAAGACTTTTTTGGTGAAACCAGTGTATTTTTTACAACAAAATGCTGAATATATACATTTTCCAGGTGAAAAAAAGGCTTTTTTG
Organism: Cryptosula pallasiana; assembly: GCA_945261195.1. Taxonomy (NCBI): domain Eukaryota; kingdom Metazoa; phylum Bryozoa; class Gymnolaemata; order Cheilostomatida; family Cryptosulidae; genus Cryptosula; species Cryptosula pallasiana. Next base: position 20,615,095 of record OX183137.1, read on the forward strand.
GTGTAAATAATGTTTTTTTTTACAACAAAATGCTGAATATATACATTTTCCAGGTGAAAAAAGGACTTTTGTGATGTAATTAGTGTATTTTTTACAACAAAATGTTGAATATATACATTTTTCAGGTGAAAAAAGGCTTTTTTTGATGTAATTAGTGTATTTTTTTACAACGAAATGCTGAATATATACATTTTTCAGGTGAAAAAAGGACTTTTTTGGTGTAAATAATGTATTTTTTACAACAAAAATGCTGAATATATCCTTTTTCCAGGTGAAAAAAGCACTTTTTTGGTGTAACTAGTGTATTTTTTACAACATATTTATAAAGCAAGTGTTCTTTGTTTTGTTTTAGATAGATGAAAGAGAATCAAAAGCACTTGGTGAAAATAATGCTCAAGAAAGAACAAGTTGAACAATGTAACTTGGTGAGTTATTTCCCTTTTCTAATAATTTAAACTATCCAATGTAACTAGAACTATAATTCAAATTCATGTAATTATTTTACATCTTTGCTCAATCATTCTATACTAATACATAACGTTTTTATTTTAGTTCATTACGAAATTAAAAGCACATAGAACAGAAGTCTTCCTTCCAAAGATACAACATCAATACATCAAAGACATCATTGTAAAGGAACAAACTATGCATTAACTGTTATTACTTTGTATTTATTACAAGTTGTAGTGCTTTGTATTACTTAGTATTTACTGACTCTAGCTATATTATATGGGGAGATTTTCCTTACTTATTATGTAATAAATGTATATAATCATATAATGATTCATTTTTAATCAATGTATTTATTCAATTTAGATATATCTCCTCTCTCCTCTCTCCTCTCTCTCTCTCTCTCTCCCTCTCCCTCTCCCTCTCCCTCTCCCTCTCCCTCTCCCTCTCCCTCTCCCTCTCCCTCTCCCTCTCCCTCTCCCTCTCCCTCTCCCTCTCCCTCTCCCTCTCCCTCTCCCTCTCCCTCTCCCTCTCCCTCTCCCTCTCCCTCTCCCTCTCCCTCTCCCTCTCCCTCTCCCTCTCCCTCTCCCTCTCCCTCTCCCTCTCCCTCTCCCTCTCCCTCTCCCTCTCCCTCTCCCTCTCCCTCTCCCTCTCCCTCTCCCTCTCCCTCTCCCTCTCCCTCTCCCTCTCCCTCTCCCTCTCCCTCTCCCTCTCCCTCTCCCTCTCTCTCTCTATGTAGATATAAATATACCCATAAATATGTACATAATTGACCATATATACATTAATGTATAGAAAACTAAAAGATCTCTCTCTCTCTGCTCTCTCTCTTTCTCTCTCTCAAGATACCATATGTATGTATGTATGTATGTATGAATGCATTGATTGTCATTACAAGTTGTATTGCTTTGTATTACTTAGTATTTACTGACTCTAGCTATATTATATAGGAAGATTTTCCCTACTTTTTATGTTATCAGGTATATAAACATATAATGTTTCATTTTTGATCAATATATTTATTCAATGTAGATATATCTCCTCTCTCTCTATGTAGATATAAATATACCCACAAATATGTACATAATTAACCATATATACATGAATGTATAGAAAACTAATAAATCTCTCTCTCCTCTCTCTCTCTCCCTCTCTCCTCTCTCTCTCCTCTCTCTCTCTCCTCTATCTCTTTCTTTCTCTCAAGATACCATATTTATGTATGTATGTATGTATGTATGTATGTACGTACGTATGTATGTATGTATGTATGTATGTATGTATGTATGTATGTATGTGTGTGTGTGTGTGTGTGTGTGTGTATGTATGTATGTACGTACGTACTTACGTACCTACGTACGTATGTATGTATGTATGCATTGATTGTCATTACAAGTTGTAGTGCTTTGTATTACTTAGTATTTACTGACTCTAGCTATATTATATAGGAAGACTTCCCCTACTTATTATGTAATCAATGTATATAATCATATAATGTTTCATTTTTGATCAATATATTTATTCAATGTAGATAAAACTCTTCTCTCCTCTCTCTCTCTTTTCTCTCTCCTCTCTCTCAAGATACCATATGAGTTCGAATTATGTAAAAAAATTATGAAAACTTAAATGCCATACATTCAAAATCTATATGCCATATAAGTTCAAATTAAGTAAAAAAAATAATCAAAACTCAAATGCCACTTAAATGCCACTCAAATGCCTCTCAAATAAAATACAATATAAACTCGGCGAATTCATTCAACGCCGTAACCCATTGCCTCAACCCCGAAGTATAATCCACAAAAAAACACTTGGTAGGGAGATCTGCTCATATATTACTACTGTGGTAATCTCCGGAAGATGGCTTTCTGCTTCTCCCAGGCTACTTTGGGGTCCATAGTCTATAGTGACTCACTTTCTGCTGGCCCAGTGAGATCGGTACCGCTCCATACAGGGTCGGTATAATTATTTACATGGTCGGTACCGCTCCATACAGGGTCGGTACAGCTCTTTACATGGTCCGTAGAGCTCCTTACAAGGTCGGTACAGCTTTATATATAGTTTTGGTCAGTTCGATATTACCGTTTTTGGTCATGCCAGTCATCTTTTGGATAGTATAAGAGTGCCAGAATGTGGTATAACGTGTGCGCAGAGTTAGTGAATTGTAAATCGCCCATAAAAAGCAGAACTTTTTTCTTAAGTAGTCAGTTGTAATGTACCTTTTACTAACTCGTTTTATTCTGGATGAATAAATGAATAGATACTCAACAGCACTGAGTTATGTGTCTGAGCCAAGGGCTCCTTGATGGTTGTAGAGTAGAGATACTCTATCTTGAATTTGTTCGGTACATCACCGACCCTGTTGTTGTAACAGGTTAAACTAACAATTGATGGCAGCTTGCTACAAACCTCAGCTAGAGGGTTTCAGCCCCCAAAATCCACAACAATTTTATAAAGGGATTAGGGTGTGTGTCAATTAGTTGATCATTGGTATTTACTGAATTATCTCTGGTGCCCCTGCACATTAATACCAGGTGGCACCTTTCATTGAGTGTAGTTTTATATGGCTGGCAGATGATGTTATCTTTCTCAGCCGAGCAAATGCAGCAAATGTTGCTATTGGCTCTGTAAGTTTTTTTGAGTAAACTAAGTCGGTATACGGATGAAATCTCATTGTCCTATTCTTTGATTTGACGGTACAAATTAATGTCAGCTGATAATTTGTAAGCTATGCAATCTGGCTTTCTGGTTTTCTGTCTCACTGTTTTAGTCTTCTTGTACTTCATTTGATAGAATTGAACTCAAACTTCCAACAGAAGATGTATTTGGTTTCAAATCTCACCCTCTATTGCTCTAGATGGTGAAAATGAACTTTATAATTGAGCTGTACTAGTTGTAAGTCTCTACGGATTTGATTTTTGTAGACAACAACGTAATCTGAGTTGCTTGTTTTTGTTTATTTGGTTTAGTTGACTTTTGATTTGTAATGAAGCAAATATTACAGCTGTTTGTTTCTTTTTTGGGTAGTTAGTCTTTTGTGAATCTAAAACCATCCGAACAACTAGTTATATCAATATATTAAAGAGAAGGAGTACAAAGACTGTCAACAGTGGTGTATAAACAAACTCTGGGAGTGGTAAAACATTAATTGAAATGCTGAGAGAGTCTAAAGTTAAGTATGCAAAGTGTCAAACAGAAATATGTAGAGTTCACATAAAGCGTGTAAAACAGGGGAATGTAAAGTATGCAGGCAATCTACACACATTTGTGAGTGTCATTATCTGATGATCACTTTGAGCATTCAAAACGATTTACAAAACTTCTAGTTCTGTTATACGCTTATTCACCGTTTATCTTGTATACTTGTTTGAAACTTCAGCCGAAGTCTACTGTTATACTTGTAAGTAACTTTATGGAACAAAAGTATTAAAAGTCCTTTTGGTTTGCATTTAACTGGAGTTGTCTTTCCTGCTTTTAGTGGGACTGCTTGTTAAAATCAAACTTACTGTGTCCAACAGTTTTGTACATGTAAACACATCAAGTAAATAGCATCAGTGTCATTAATTGAATGTGTTAAATAACTTTCAGGGCACAGATTGAGAGGGTCAGTTTTCGCTGGACTCTCTGGAGCCTACAGGAGTTACCTCAACAAGGCTTGAGTGATAACTCGCAGGTGAGAAGTTACATTATTTTTTACCTGCAATACACATAAGATAGTGCACTGGAAATGTTTTATTTAAAGTTTTGGGAAACTGGATTGATGCAGTCTTCAGTAGATTTGAGTTTAATACTAAAGTTTTATATTCCTACAATGATAATAAACTTGTAACTTCAGTATAATATTGTTTAGTGCAGTTTAAAAGTGACAAGTGCAAACCATTGCTTAATTACTTTCTTATAACTCATCAGGTTTACTTCAATGTTACTTATTATTATTGTAGGATGTCCAGAGGACTTTTTATTACTGGAGCATTGACTCTTTTGGGATTGGGTAGTCTCGCTCTCATATGTCGTAAGAAAAAATACTGGCCATTTGAGAGTTTGTAAGTAGTTGAAGAATCTTGTGGTAGTTGTATACCCACATTGTGTTAGTTGTTGTGATGTTATTATTGGTGGTCTTGCAACGCTTTACTGTAATCTACCTTGTCTTAGAGATAAAGATGAAATGGCTGTCAGTGACAAGGGTAGCAGCAGAGAAAACGGAACACGTGCCGATGCGGAGACCCACAACCAAAATGCAAATGACCCGGTTCAAAGAATAGAGGATAATCCTCATTCCAGGGAGATTAAAACTAATGTTGTGCTCCCAACCATTCCTTTGTTGCAAGTGCAAGTTTTGGAAGAAGTGCATTCTGAATTGTACAACACCTCGTCTCTGAGCAAAACTCCGTTTTGCAATGCTATGTCTACGGAAAGAAGTGTCTCTGGAAATGTTGATGTACCACAGGAACCTACGACTCCGCTCATACGGTGTCGTGAAATGATGCCACAAGAAGCGAATAAAATTAACCATACACACTCTCAAAGTGCGGATGTTGTCATTCATGAAGAAGATGAAGATGACAATGTGTGTGAGGTCAAGGCAACTAAAATTCCACTCATACGATGCCATGAAACAATGCCACAAACTGCGATAAAACTGAATGAGACACAATTTCAAAGGGCTAATGTTGTCGCTCATCGAGAAGATGAAGATGACAATGTATGTGAGGTGAATGCAACTAAAATTCCACTCATACAATGCCATGAAAATATGCCACAAAATGCGACAAAACTGAATGAGACACAATTTCAAAGGGCTAATGTTGTCGTTCATCGGGAAAATAAAGATGACAATATGTGTGAGGTAAAGGCAACTAAAATTCCACTCATACGATGCCATGAAACAATGCCACAAACTGCGATAAAACTGAATGAGACACAATTTCAAAGGGCTAATGTTGTCTCTCATCGAGAAGATGAAGATGACAATGGATGTGAGGTCAAGGCAACTAAAATTCCACTCATACGATGCCATGAAACAATGCCACAAAATGCGATAAAACTGAATGAGACACAATTTCAAAGGGCTAATGTTGTCGCTCATCAAGAAGATGAAGATGACAATGTATGTGAGGTCAAGGCAACTAAAATTCCACTCATACGATGCCATGAAACAATGCCACAAAATGCAACAAAACTGAATGAGACACAATTTCAAAGGGCTAATGTTGTCGCTCATCAAGAAGATGAAGATGGCAATGTATGTGAGGTAAAGGCAACTAAAATTCCACTCATACGACGCAATGAAACTATGCCACAAAATGCGATAAAACTGAATGAGACACAATTTCAAAGTGCTGATGTTGTCGTTCATCAGGAAAATAATGATGGCAATGTATGTGAGGTCAAGGCAAGTACAATTCCACTCATACGATGCCATGAAACTATGCCACAAAATGCGATAAAACTGAATGAGACACAATTTCAAAGTGCTGATGTTGTCGTTCATCAGGAAAATAAAGATGGCAATGTATGTGAGGTCAAGGCAACTAAAATTCCACTCATACGATGCAATGAAACTATGCCACAAAATGCGATAAAACTGAATGAGACACAATTTCAAAGTGCTGATGTTGTCGTTCATCAGGAAAATAAAGATGGCAATGTATGTGAGGTCAAGGCAAGTACAATTCCACTCATACGATGCCATGAAACTATGCCACAAAATGCGATAAAACTGAATGAGACACAATTTCAAAGTGCTGATGTTGTCGTTCATCAGGAAAATAAAGATGGCAATGTATGTGATGTCAAGGCAAGTACAATTCCACTCATACGATGCCATGAAACTATGCCACAAAATGCGATAAAACTGAATGAGACACATTTTCAAACTGCTGATGTTGTTGTTTATCGGGAAAATAAAGATGACAATGTGTGTGAGGCCAAGGCAACTACAATTCCACTCATACGATGCCATGAAACTATGCCACAAAATGCGATAAAACTGAATGAGACACATTTTCAAAGGGCTAATGTTGTCGCTCATCGAGAAGATGAAGATGACAATGTATGTGAGGTCAAGGCAACTAAAATTCCACTCATACAATGCCATGAAAATATGCCACAAAATGCGACAAAACTGAATGAGACACAATTTCAAAGGGCTAATGTTGTCGTTCATCGGGAAAATAAGGATGACAATATGTGTGAGGTCAAGGCAACTAAGATTCCACTCATACGATGCCATGAAACAATGCCACAAAATGCGATAAAACTGAATGAGACACAATTTCAAAGGGCTAATGTTGTCGCTCATCGAGAAGATGAAGATGACAATGTATGTGAGGTCAAGGCAACTAAAATTCCACTCATACGATGCCATGAAACAATGCCACAAAATGCGATAAAACTGAATGAGACACAATTTCAAAGGGCTAATGTTGTCGCTCATCAAGAAGATGAAGATGACAATGTATGTGAGGTCAAGGCAACTAAAATTCCACTCATACGATGCCATGAAACTATGCCACAAAATGCGATAAAACTGAATGAGACACAATTTCAAAGTGCTGATGTTGTCGTTCATCAGGAAAATAAAGATGGCAATGTATGTGAGGTCAAGGCAAGTACAATTCCACTCATACGATGCCATGAAACTATGCCACAAAATGCGATAAAACTGAATGAGACACATTTTCAAACTGCTGATGTTGTTGTTTATCGGGAAAATAAAGATGACAATGTGTGTGAGGCCAAGGCAACTACACTTCCACTCATACGATGCCATGAAAATATGCCACAAAATGCGATAAAACTGAATGAGACACAATTTCAAAGTGCTGATGTTGTCGTTCATCAGGAAAATAAAGATGACAATGTATGTGAGGTCAAGGCAACTACAACTCCGCTCATACCGTGCCATGAAACTATGACACAAAAAGCAATAAAACTGAATGAGACACAATTTCAAAGTGCTAATGTTGTCGCTCATCGAGAAGATGAAGATGAAAGTGTATGTGATGTCAAGGTAACTACAATTCCACTCATACGATGCCATGAAACTATGCCACAAAATACGATAAAACTGAATGAGACACAATTTCAAACTGCTGATGTTGTCGTTCATCGGAAAAATAAAGATGACAATGTATGTGAGGTCAAGGCAACTACAACTCCGCTCATACGATGCCATGAAACTATGACACAAAAAACTATCACATTAAGCGGAATTTACTTTCGCAGTGCTAATGTGGTTATTCATCAGGAATATAAAGATGACAATGGCTATCAGTCAAGTACCCCTACCAGGGCCGTGAATAAAGCTAATATATTTGGAGTGACGCATTCGCACTTCCACAGAACATCAATATTTCCTCCAACCCCCTTGTACAGGGTGGAACCAATAACTGAGGATGCCCAAGGATATGAAACCAGTTTTGAATACGCCGGTATGTTATTTTATCTGTCAGCATTTTAACTTCATAGTTATAAGTCTGTGTAACTAGTGTCAGTAGTAATATATGAGCAGATCTCCCTACCAAGTGTTTTTTTGTGGATTAGACCTTGGAGTTGGGACAATGAGTTACGGCGTTGGGTGAATTCGCCGAGTTTATATTGTATTTTACTTGAGGGGTACTTGAGTGGCATTTGAATGGCATTTAAGTGGCATTTGAGTTTTGATTATTTTTTTACTTAATTTGAACTCATATGGCAGCTAGATTTTGAATGTATGGCATTCAAGTTTTGATAATTATTTTACATAACTCAAACTCATATGATATTTTGAGAGAGAGAGAGGAGAGAAGAATGAGGAGATATAACTACATTGAAACAATATATGATTATATACATTTATTACATAATAAGTAGGAAAATATTCTCAGGAGAGAGTGTGTTGAGAGAGAGGAGAGATAAAAAGAGGAGAGAGGAGAGAGGAGATATATCTACATTGAATAAATACAGTGATTAACAATGAAACAATATGTGAATATATACATTTATTGTGTAATAAGTAGGGAAAATTTCTGAGAGAGAGGAGATATATCTACATTGAATAAATACAGTGATTAAAAATGAAACAATATGTGAATATATACATTTATTGTGTAATAAGTAGGGAAAATCTCTCCATATAATATAGCTAGAGTCAGTAAATACTAAGTAATAACAATTAATACATAGACTTTTTTTACAATGATATCTTTGATGTAGTGATGTTATATCTTAAGAAGGGAGACTTCTGTTTTATGTGCTTTTGAATTCGTAATGAACTAAAATAAAAAGTTATGTATTAGTATAGAATGATTAAACAAAAATTTAAAATAATTACATGAAATTGAATTATAGCTTTAGTTACATTGGATAGTTTACATTATATAGAAAAGGGAAATAGCTCACCAAGTCACATTGTCCAACTTGTTTTTTGAATTAGAGACTATCCATCGCTAAAACACTCATCATTTTTTTTCAGCAACATATCCTGTCTCAAAATCATCAAAGTCTCCACGTAGAAAATCTTCAAGTTCATCATCATCATCAATTTCTAATATTGTTTTGTTGTGCTTTGCTTGATCACAATATTGTTTCCAATACATTCGACCGAGACAGTATGGAGAGCAAAATGAAAGATCGTATTCTGTCTTAAATTTTCCGTGGGTTGTTTTTCCTCTGTAGATCATCACACCTGGAGTATATTTGTTAGCTTCTGAAGCATATTTGTCTGGTATGACAAGTGTCTTCAACAGCGTTTCTCCACATTGTTCAATGCTATAACGAATACAAATTACATTCGACTGCCCTCCTTTAAATCGATGAGGAACGAATCTATCAACAACATCTTGGTAAGGAAAAATAGCGCCGGGTTGAAAACTATTGAGGGTGTTGATGTTCAAGAAGCGTTTGAGCTGACCTTTAGTCAATGTACTAAAATATAGTGATTCCTCTTCAGCTTTCTTTTTGCTTAGAGGATGTCTGGTAACACGTCTGACATCATACCAAAGAACGCTTTTATTTTTTGGTTTTCCCTTTCTACCCAAATATACAACGTTAAACGGAGGGGGGTAATTATCACAGTTGAAGTTTTTAGCTATTTCAACTGGACAGAGGAGTATTTTGGGTTCGAGTTCATTTATATCTGAAGGATCATGGTAGTGTACTTGAGAATATCTACACTTCTCCTTACTTGATGGATGTATCACACCAGTCACTCGCATAATGCTTGGGATAGGAAGATCTTCAAATGTTTTGCAAATCGGAACTTTTGGTGAGTCAATCACTTGAGAACCTTTAGACTTTTCTAATTCCCTAGCTCTCCTTTTGTTGAGACATTCAACTGTTAAATGAGCTATAGCTGCACTCTCCATTGTTTGCTTATCAATGGAAGTAGTTTGTTTTCTCACTATTTGTTTTCGTTTCCTTACTATTCGCTTTTTTGGAGCAGTTTTCCTTCTCTTAGGAGTTGTTTTGCCGTTTTTCATTTTATTTTCTGTTGGATATGGATCTGTGCTAAGGAGCTCTTCAGAAAGAGCATCCATAACATTCTAAAAATAAAAGGGTAATATTTGCATGAGTGGCTAAGAGTGTATTTATTACTTAGAGTGTCTTATATATATATATATATGTATTTATGCCAAAAGCAGTTAAGATCATAGAGTTATGGTAGATTGAGAATGTACTTATTAAACTATTGGGATGTGGAGACAGTCAACAAAGGATGTATTCAAATAGATATATGTATTTACTTAATATCATATTGCTTTTAACATCTCAATTGGTAAGAAATAAAATATAATAGTTTGAACAAAATATTGTAAAATAATAAAAAACAACTAAACATTTTTCATAAATATGTATGAAACGCTTCTAACATTAGTTCTAAAATACCTACAGAAGAGGATAGAGCTTTATCTATTTGGACATAATTATAAATATGCTTTCTGAATTTATAAAAAGTTTTTTTGTTCCACGTCATGTTGTATAATTTTTTGAAAACTATTTGATTCCAAGCACTTCTTTCAATTTCTTTTAAAAAATTATTAATATTAACGACTTCCACCATTGACAAAACGATTTCGAAACCGTTTTTTATAATGTCATCAAAAAGTTCTGTAGATATATCATGTTTCTTACAACACATCCCCATACTCATCATGTGTTGAGTTATACAGAATATTATAACTTGAAATGTCAAACGTTCTACAGCTTTTTCTTCAACAACATCATTATTTATCACATAGTTATGATACATTTCTGGAAGGAAGTCCTTTAAGTAGATTGGATTTGTTGTTGCATTGTTCTAAAATACAAGCGATAATTAGATAACTAAAATAATTAAAGGTGTTCAACAGGTGTTAAATAGTATTTTTTATTAATTCTTACCTTTTCATCAGGCTGAGATTCCGACTTTAGATACAATGGTTGACTTTCTACGACTTGAGTATTCATTCTGAAAAAACAGAAAAAATTGGTTCAATTCTTTATAACCAATTTAAAGATAGATATGTCATAAAGCCTTCAGATAGTTGTGTTAGCTAGCGGAAATATTTGAATTTAAGTTTTACCTTTATGAAGAGAGAACTCTTAGTAGTTGCAATGGAAGATGTAGTAGATAGATGTTGCTCCTTTGCTCACTGTTGTTGAACTGGATGCTTTCTGTCTGAAATCGTTGTCTCTTATATAGGTGAATGTGTGAAAATAAATCTTTTATTCCCGCGAAAGCATTGGTTTGTATTCGCGTGAAAATAAATTGTTTATTCCCGCGAAAGCAACGGGTTCCATTCGCGTGAAAATAAATTATTTATTCCCACGAAAGCATTGGTTTTTATTCGCCTGAAAAAAAATGTTTATTCCCGCGAAAGCAACAGTTTCCATTCGCGTGAAAATTAAATGTTTATTCCCGCGAAAGCATTGGTTTGTATTCGCGTGAAAATAAAGTATTCATTCCCGCGAAAGCAACAGTTTCCATTCGCGTGAAAATTAAATGTTTATTCCCGCGAAAGCTTGGTTTGTATTCGCGTGAAAATAAAGTATTCATTCCCGCGAAAGCAACAGTTTCCATTCGTGTGAAAATTAAATGTTTATTCCCGCGAAAGCATTGGTTTGTATTCGCGTGAGAATAAAGTATTCATTCCCGCGAAAGCAACAGTTTCCATTCGCGTGAAAATTAAATGTTTATTCCCGCGAAAGCATTGGTTTGTATTCGCGTGAAAATAAAGTATTCATTCCCGCGAAAGCAACAGTTTCCATTCGCGTGAAAATTAAATGTTTATTCCCGCGAAAGCATTGGTTTGTATTCGCGTGAAAATAAAGTATTCATTCCCGCGAAAGCAACAGTTTCCATTCGCGTGAAAATAAAAAGTTTATTCCCGCGAAAGCATTGGTTTGTATTCGCGTGAAAATAAAGTGTTCATTCCCGCGAAAGCAACAGTTTCCATTCGCGTGAAAATTAAATGTTTATTCCCGCGAAAGCATTGGTTTGTATTCGCGTGAAAATAAAGTATTCATTCCCGCGAAAGCAACAGTTTCCATTCGCGTGAAAATTAAATGTTTATTCCCGCGAAAGCATTGGTTTGTATTCGCGTGAAAATAAAGTATTCATTCCCGCGAAAGCAACAGTTTCCATTCGCGTGAAAATTAAATGTTTATTCCCGCGAAAGCATTGGTTTGTATTCGCGTGAAAATAAAGTATTCATTCCCGCGAAAGCAACAGTTTCCATTCGCGTGAAAATAAAAAGTTTATTCCCGCGAAAGCATTGGTTTGTATTCGCGTGAAAATAAAGTATTCATTCCCGCGAAAGCAACAGTTTCCATTCGCGTGAAAATTAAATGTTTATTCCCGCGAAAGCATTGGTTTGTATTCGCGTGAAAATAAAGTATTCATTCCCGCGAAAGCAACAGTTTCCATTCGCGTGAAAATTAAATGTTTATTCCCGCGAAAGCATTGGTTTGTATTCGCGTGAAAATAAAGTATTCATTCCCGCGAAAGCAACAGTTTCCATTCGCGTGAAAATAAAATGTTTATTCCCGCGAAAGCATTGGTTTGTATTCGCGTGAAAATAAAGTATTCATTCCCGCGAAAGCAACAGTTTCCATTCGCGTGAAAATTAAATGTTTATTCCCGCGAAAGCATTGGTTTGTATTCGCGTGAAAATAAAGTATTCATTCCCGCGAAAGCAACAGTTTCCATTCGCGTGAAAATAAAATGTTTATTCCCGCGAAAGCATTGGTTTGTATTCGCGTGAAAATAAATTATTTATTCCCGCGAAAGCATTGGTGTTGTTCCGTAAAAACAATGTTTCATTAATTTAACCTTATGATAAATGGCATGATTTCAGCTATATAAGAAGCACTGTTTTTACACAGAAAGCAGTCACTTCGACATTAGCAACTGAAGGAGCAAGATCTACTACAACATCATCTACTACAACTGCTAGAAGGACTTTTCTGTTTGGAGGTAAGTCAACTTGATTGAGTATAAATTTAATTTTTATCGATTTAGATACTAACAGCGCTATGTTATTGAGTAAATATATATATATATATATATGTATATATATCTTCAAATTGGTTTGAAAAAGAAATCATAACATGGATTTTTACTTTATCTTTTAGAATGTAGACACAAGTCAATACAAAACAACTGAAGAATAAAGAACCAAAACCTTCACAAGATAAGGTGATTGATGACAATGTACTTCTTCAACGCACTATGATTCCCTTTCAAAGCGCCAGTCTGAATACTCTGGCAACTCTCATCATCAAAAGCGCCTCTCTGTTAAGTACTCTATCTCCAGCTTCCAGAAGAAACATTGAAAACATAGTCAAAGTTGAAGATTTACCAATACCTACAGTTATGCAGGTGTTAACCGTTGAGCTCCATGATGAAACGAACTGTACCACCATCTACAACTATAAAAAGGATGGAAAGGTAGTTAGAGTGAAGAGCACTATTCCATTAGCAGCAGGATTACTTGTCAATGAAGCTTCGCAAATAAGACCACTGGTTTTGATCTACATGGGTGTTGAAAAGACTGGAAAAGCAATTTTTCGTGCTGCTACAGAAACAGGAACTACTTTGAGGTGTAAGAATGCGTTTGATGTATTACCAGAAAAAAGTATGCGACAAATCAATGCTTATTTCGAGGTAGCTAATCTTCAGGATTTCCCAACAGATAGTGTCATATGTTTCCAAAACCCTGAAGTTATAGCAAAATCTGACAGGCGATGGAATGGAAATGAAGAGACTCTTCTAGTTCAATACAGAAGTGTTGTAGATGAAGAATTACTGATCGGAGATATGCGCATTCCTCTTCAAATAGCGTCTGCTGTGACATCGGAGAGATTTGGAGTGATTTTGTTTAAGGGTCTGAGTCGAAACGCAGACAATTCAATTTTCTACAACATCAGTGTACTCGCAGCTCATCAAGCCTTCGTCCAAGCCTCGGAACTGGCTGATAATCCAAAATCTGAGGATTTTCTCAACCACTTCGATGATGCTGAAAAAGAAGACTGTGGAGAACAAACTCTCGAGAAGCTAATCTATAACTCAAGGGATTCATATCACTATAGGTAAGTTTTATTAATTTTTACCATAATTTTAAAAAGTTGATTTGTGAAAATTTTGTGGATTCTTACAATGAAAAACCCCTTAAAATGATAAATTTGTGAACATTTTTGTAAAACATTTTTAAGTTATATATATATATTTCGAATTAAAAAAGGATTTTGTTGTGTCATCAGTGTATTTTTTTTATAAAAGTTGGAAAAATAACAAAAGGTGATAATTATTTTACAAAAATGTTCAATTTTTCACATAAATGATCAACTCATAACCTTTTTTTGTAAAACATTTTTAAATTATATCTATTTCGGATTAAAAAAAGGATTTTTTTGTGCAATCAGTGTATTTTTTTTACATAAAAGTTTAAAAAATAACAAAAGGTTATAATTATTTTACAAAAATGTTTAGTTTTTCACATAAATGATCAATTCATAAACATTTTTTGTAAAACATGTTTAAATTATATCTATTTCGGATTAAAAAAAAGACTTTTTTGTGCAATCAGTGTATTTTTTTTACATAAAAGTTTAAAAAATAACAAAAGGTTATAATTATTTTACAAAAATGTTTAGTTTTTCACATAAATGATCAATTCATAAACATTTTTTGTAAAACATGTTTAAATTATATCTATTTCGGATTAAAAAAAGGACTTTTTTGTGCAATCAGTGTATTTTTTTACATCAAAGTTTAAAAAATTACAAAAGGTTATAATTATTTTACAAAAATGTTTAGTTTTTCACATAAATGATCAATTGATAAACATTTTTTGTAAAACATTTTTAAGTTATATATATATTTTGGATTAAAAAAAACGGTTTTTTTGTGTAATCAGTGTATTTTTTTAGCTAGAAGTTGAAAAAAATCACAAAAGGTTATAATTATTTTACAAAAATGCTTAATTTTTCACGTAAATAACACGTTTTATCACATAAATGGCTTTTTCATGAGTGTTTGTTGTAAAACATTTTTAAAATTATATATATATATATATTTATATTTATACATTCCGAAACCAAATGAAAAAAAAGGACTTTTTTGTGTGCAATCAGTGTATTTCTTTTACATAAAAGTTGAAAAACTAACAAAAGTTTATATTTATTTTACATTAATTTTAATCATGCTATACTAATACATCATTTTTTATTTTAGTCCATTATATCGTAAAAAGGAAACAGAGTAAAGAACTTTCCCTAAGAAATAATGAGCTGAATGATGTAACTCAGTGAGTTATTTTCCTGTTATATATAATGTAAACTATCTAATGTAGCTAAGAGTAAAATTTAAAATTCGGTAAAATTTATTTATATAATGAATAACTTTTGTATTTTAGTCAATTATTGGATCACAGAGAATACGGAATACAAGAGTTCCTCCCTGGGTCTAATAATATACCAGAAGAATATCAAAAAAGACGTTGTTCAAGAAAAGCGCTTTGTAACCATTGATAGCGTAAGCTATAGTAGTTTGTATTACAGAAAATTTACTATAAAACAGTTTTATGAATGTAAAAACTAGATATGGTATTTTCTATTACAATTATTTACTTGTAAATTTTATTCATCTAGAGAGGTAATTTGGTGATTTTTTGACAGTTTTTAAAAAAGTTAAAAAGTACAAAAAAATCAAAAAATATCGAAAACTATATATTTCAATGATTATTTTTTAAAAAAGTTCAAAAAAAATGTAATAAAGCTCTGTTTTGAAACATAAAAAATTTAAAAGGATTGTGTAGGATAAAATTCTCACTCAAAAAATTATTGAAAATTGAATGAAATAAAAAAATATTTTCCCAAATACCAAAGTTTTGTAAATATAAAGTGAAAAACTCTATATATATATATATACATTGTTTTTAAAATAATATCGAAAACTATATATTTCAATGATTATTTTTTAAAAAAATAAAAAAATTTAAAAGGAAGGTGTAGGATAAAATCCTCACTCAAAAAATTATTGAAAATTGAATGGAATAAAAGAATATAAAGTGAAAATCTCTATATATATATTTATTTTTTTAAAAAAATATCGAAAACTATATATTATAATGATTATTTTTTTAAAAAGTTGAAAAAACTAAAAACTTTGTAATAAAACCCTGTTTTAAAACATAAAAAATTAAAAAGGAATGTAATAAAAGAATATTTTACCAAAATACCTCATTTTTTTGTAAATATCTAGTAAAAATTTCTGAAATATTGTTGGTAAAATTTACTGGAAAATGGTTTCAAGTGTGTCAAAGACTAAATATGATGTTTTCATTGAAATGTTTATTTTCAAAAGATCCAAATAATAACATTGAATCAATTAGTTAAATTTAACAGTCAAATTCTTTTTTATCAAGTAGGCTTAATGTTTCTATTGTGATTAATTCTCAAATATTGTAAACTTGAACTATCTAGAGGAGTAATTTGTCGATTTTGATGTGTTTTTTTAAAAAAATTATCATGTAATACCACATACTTCAGTTCTAATTCGTTTTGAACAATTTCATGGGAGACAAAGAATAAAAAAAGTTACATTGATTTAGTTTTCAGAATTAAAGTTGCTATCAAAAATGGATTGTTCTTGTTTAAAAAAATGATTACGTAATACCACATACTTCAGTTCTAATTCGTTTTTAGAATTGAAGTCGCCATCGAAAATGGTTTGTTCTTGAATGGGTAAATCCATAGCCTCCTCCTCATCATGACAAAAGCTTTCTGATGATTGCATTTTGAAAAACAAATTACATTGTTTTAGTTTTCCGAATTGAAATTGCCATCGAAAATGGTTTGTTCTTAAACGGGAAAATCCATAGCCTTCTCATCATCATGTCTAAGTTTTCTACCCTAATATCTCCAACCTCTCAGAGATAGGAATTGTTCTGTTTAAAAAATAATGGAAATTGTATATATAAATGATTGTTTTTGAAAAAAATGGTAAATTTTTGAAAAAAATTCAAAAGGAAAATGCAGGATAAAACCCTCACTCAAGAAACTAATTTTGTATGATAGGTTGCTCACCTAATAATAAGAAAATAATGAATAATTTATATTTAAACAATTATTGAAAGAATTAATGAAAATTGAATAGAATAAAGGAAATATTTTACCAAATAGTCTGTTTTTTTGTAAAGATATACAAACAGATAAAATTTAACCATTTAAAGGATGATTTTCTTTTTTGCAAAAAAAATAATGAAGATTTAATGAAATGAAATGAAAGAATATTTTACCAAATACCTTGTTTTTTGTAAATTTGTACAATTAGAATAATAAAATAGTGAATAATGTATATTTAAGCAATTATTGAAAAAATTAATGAAAATTGAATAGAATAAAGGAAATATTTTACCAAATACCCTGTTTTTTTTGTAAAGATATACAAACAGATAAAATTTAACCATTTAAAGGGTGATTTCTTTTTTGCAAAAAAATAATGAACATTTAATGAAATGAAAGAATATTTTACCAAATACCCTGTTTTTTTTGTAAATTTGTACAATTAGATGAAATTGAACCATTTAGAGGATGATTTGTTTTTGTAAAAAATTAATGAAAATTGAATAAATCGAAAAAATATTTCACCAAATACCTCTTTTTTGTAGATGTAAACAATAGATGAATATCTAACTTTATCCATTTTTCTTCCATTTGGGATCATGTTTTAAAGGTTTTCAAGATAGTTTTTAGTAAAAGCTTATGCATTGATTGTCATTACAAGTTGTAGTGTTTGGTATTATTTAATATTTACTGACTCTAGCTATATTATATGAAATTTTCCCTACTTATTGCACAATAAATGTATATATTCACATATTGTTTCATTTTTAATTACTGTATTTATTCAATGTAGATATAATGAGTCGAATTACAAAAAAATATCAAAACTTAAATGTCATACATTCAAAATCTAGATGCTCTATGAGTTAAAGTTATGTATATAATTATGTACAAGATTATCAAAACTTGAATACCATACATTCAAAATTTATAAGTTCAAATGTAGTTATATCTCCTTGTTCTTCTCTCCTCTCTCTCCAAATATCATATGAGTTCGAGTTATGTAAAACAATTATCAAAACTTAAATGCCATACATTCAAAATCTAGCTGCCATATGAGTTCAAATTAAGTAAAATAATAATCAAAACTCAAATGCCACTTAAATGCCACTCAAATGCCACTCAAGTACCCCTCAAATGAAATACAATATAAACTCGGCGAATTCATCCAACGTCGTAACCCATTGCATAACCTCCAAGATCTAATCCACAAAAAAACACTTGGTAGGGAGATCTGCTCATATATTACTACTGATTTGTTTTTGTAAAAATTAATGAAAATTGAATAAAATAAAAAATATTTCACCAAAATACCTCTTTTTTGTAGATGTAACCAAATAGATGAATATCTAACTTTATCCATTTTTTCCATTTGGGATCATGTTTTGAAGGTTTTCAAGATAGTTTTAGTAAAAGCTTATGCATTGATTGTCATTACAAGTTGTAGTGTTTGGTATTACTTAATATTTACTGACTCTAGTTATATTATATGAAATTTTCCCTACTTATTACACAATAAATGTATATATTCACATATTGTTTCATTTTTAATCACTGTATTTATTCAATGTAGATATATCTCCTCTCTCTCCTCTCTCAAGATATCATATGAGTCGAATTACAAAAAATTATCAAAACTTAAATGCCATACATTCAAAATCTAGATGTTCTATGAGTTAAAGTTATGTATATAATTATGTAAAAAATTATCAAAACTTGAATGCCATACATTCAAAATCTATAAGTTCAAATTAAGTAAAAAAATAATCAAAACTCAAATGCCACTTAAATGCCACTCAAATGCCCCTCAAATGAAATACAATATTAACTCGGCGAATTCACCCAACGTCGTAACTCATTGCATAACCCCCAAGATTTAATCCACAAAAAAACACTTGGTAGGGAGATCTGCTCATATATTACTACTAGTGTCCATAAAAGGCACAACACCTACACCTACATACAAAACAACATGTTACAAACTTCATGACAATATTATGTAAATTGAAATTTCTAAGGGACTTCAGATCTCATCATTAGTGTTTTACCTCTTTGTTTGAACCGTTTTCTAATTAATTTTTTGTTTGATCAGTTTAGAAGTCAAGCTGTTAATTTTGACATATGACCTAGTTAATAAGAAGTTCATCCTTTCATTCCGCTCTTTCTTTAGTTCTTTTTGTGTATTTTAGAACCTTTCCTCAGAGACATGTACACGTGAGTACTTACAGGCTACACTCATAGATATTTAACGTTTTAATATCAACATCTGCTAGTAGATATCAATTCTAGTAACACGCATATAATCTTCCTTAAACTAACTTCTGCCTCAACATCTTGTTTGAGCTTTACTACCAAATAAGACTTTGGTTAACAAATTTCAGGCAAACAGACTTCTCGGGCTCGTCTGACGAGTACGATCATACCATAGCCTCGGAGGAATCTTGGTCAGACCACAGTAAGTCAACATCCTTTTTCCATTTCACACTTTTGCATCTTTATCTATACAGAAAGCAAGAATTATTAAAACTTCTAAATAATTGTTTTTATATAGCAGCCAAAACTTTGTATGCTGAGTAAAACATACAAAAAAAAATTGTGAAACTTTAGGTTTACCTTTATCAGCAGACAATGTCGATGCATTTCCTCTGCGACAAAATGAAAGTCTGTGAAAATAAGCATTGGCCGATCTAGTACTGAAACTTATTGTTTCAGCTATTAATCAAATACATTTTATATACTTATTTATTTTTTATTACAACTGCTTTATTCAATTGTGGATTTTATAGATCTCTCTTGTAAACTAATAATATCTATTAATAACTAGTAACAATTATGTTTGTAATTGCAGTTGTTTAGTAGGAGTAAACCAGTGAGCAAACAATAAGATAAATGAATATTTTATCATTTATTATTCCTAACTGTTGGAAACTCTGGTTATTAGCTCTATGCATTTGTATAGACAATGTCCCTGAGCAGGTTGGCATATAACTGTCAGGAATATCTTACTCAAATGCCTCGGTTCAAGCTGCAAACTAACCATCAGCATTAACAATGCTTAATATGGTGCCCCAAAGATCGGAATAGAATTTATCATTAGCCCTCTATATACAGTCTTATAGCTGTCTATATACAGTCTCACACCTGTCTATATGCAGTCTTATAGCTGTCTATATACAGTCTCACAGCTGTCTATTTACAGTGTTATAGCTGTCGATATACAGTCTCAAAGCTGTCTATATACAGTCTCACAGCTGTCTATATACAGTCTTATAGCTGTCTATATACAGTCTCATAGCTGTCTATATATAGTCTCACAGCTGTCTATATACAGTCTTATAGCTGTCTATATACAGTCTTATAGCTGTCTATATACAGTCTGATAGCTGTCTATATGCAGTCTCATAGCTGTCTATATACAGTCTCACAGCTGTCTATATACAGTCTCACAGCTGTCTATATACAGTCTTATAGCTGTCTATATACAGTCTCATAGCTGTCTATATACAGTCTCACACCTGTCTATATACAGTTTTATAGCTGTATATATACAGTCTCACAGCTGTCTATATACAGTCTTATAGCTGTCTATATACAGTCTCACACCTGTCTATATACAGTCTTATAGCTGTCTATATACAGTCTCATAGCTGTCCATATACAGTCTCATAGCTGTCTATATACAGTCTCACAGCTGTCTATATACAGTCTTATAGCTGTCTATATACAGTCTCATAGCTGTCTATATACAGTCTTATAGCTGTCTATATAAAGTCTTATAGCTGTCTATATACAGTCTCACAGCTGTCTATATACAGTCTCACAGCTGTCTATATACAGTCTTAAAGCTGTCTATATACAGTCTTATAGTTGTCTATATACAGCCTTATAGCTGTCTATATACAGTCTCACACCTGTCTATATACAGTCTTATAGCTGTCTATAAACAGTCTTATAGCTGTCTATATACAGTCTTATAGCTGTCTATATACAGTCTTATAGCTGTCTATAAACAGTCTTATAGATGTCTATATACAGTCTCATAGCTGTCTATATACAGTCTTATAGCTGTCTATATACAGTCTTATAGCTGTCTATATACAGTCTTATAGCTGTCTATATAAAGTCTTATAGCTGTCTATATACAGTCTCACAGCTGTCTATATACAGTCTCACAGCTGTCTATATACAGTCTTAAAGCTGTCTATATACAGTCTTATAGTTGTCTATATACAGCCTTATAGCTGTCTATATACAGTCTCACACCTGCCTATATACAGTCTTATAGCTGTCTATAAACAGTCTTATAGCTGTCTATATACAGTCTTATAGATGTCTATATACAGCCTTATAGCTGTCTATATACAGTCTTATAGCTGTCTATATACAGTCTTACAGCTGTCTATATACAGTCTTATAGTTGTCTATATACAGCCTTATAGCTGTCTATATACAGTCTCACACCTGTCTATATACAGTCTTATAGCTGTCTATAAACAGTCTTATAGCTGTCTATATACAGTCTTATAGCTGTCTATCTATATACAGTCTTATAGTTATAGCTGTCTATATACAGTCTTATAGCTGTCTATATACAGTCTTATAGCTGTCTGTATACAGTCTTATAGATGTCTATATTGTAGTGGAAATGCACAGTGTGCCATTCACCAGCAGCCAGCACTGCATTAATTCTATTCAACTTATTTAATCAACTACTATTATGACTCATCCGCTCGAGCACTCACGGCTGCGCAGTGCACTGTAGTTGGCTTCGAACCAATAGACATTCCCGCTCTTTCATTACATTAGCATTGACATGTGGTACATCCGGTGTTGTTTACCTTTTATTATTCAATCAAGTATTTATATATTTATGTGATTTTCTTGCTGATACTTAAGGCCTTGCATGCAGCCCAGCCAGTATTGTTTAGATAGCAGTAACGCTGAGGTATTGTAAGCGACTGTATAGTACTCGTGTGTGCTTTGCGTTGGCAAGACAAGCTGAGGAGGATTCGTATACTATCCAGAAGATCCCAGAAGATCCCACAAGCCAGGAAGACGCTTGGACTCTCATAGGAACCTGTGCTCGCTTAAGACCACGCCAGAAGACACTCACTTACCCCTACAGGAAACAAACAGTATCAAAGAGACATTATTACCTGTTATTCCTTTGCAATCATCTTTCTAGCAATTCTGTGCATTCTAGGAGAGTGAGGAATAAAGTTTATATTCACACTTTCAACTACTTGAGATCAGTTTGGCCGGTTGCCAACTAGCGTTGTGACTGCAGTTAAGCAGCATAATGTCTCGTACCGCACGGAGAGGCAATAAACCTTACACTCTGTAGTCACGCTACCGCAAAAGCACAGAGTAGGCATAAATCCAAATAGTTTTTGCAGTACCTGTGGCAGTCTTCGTGCAACTAACACAGAAAACCGTTACATTGGTGGCAGCGGTGGGATAATCACGTTCTCACTCCCGTACTGTAAGAGCTAACTACACCTCCCACCACATCGAATACTCCTTCCCCTTTGACCTAAGTATTGGTGTTTTTCCCTTGCACATAGTATTGATAGAATACCCCCTATCACTCCACGGTACTGTATCCCCCCTATAGCATCCTCCTACAGCGTGGAGTTTATGCAGCCTATTGGCATATAGGCAGAACCCTGTGTATGGCTGCACACCGAGCCAGGAGTGCAGGAAGAGTGCTAACAGGCACCCCTCAAGCAGCAGCTCTAGACAGGCTAGCCGACACATTGCGAGGAGTCCTTCACCCCCGTGCGCCTGCACCACACTTCAAGCCGCCTAAATACAACGGGCAGGGAGACATAGAGCATTACGTTGGACGTTTCATAGAAGTAGCAGAAGCCAACGGATGGGACGACAATGCCTCCCTACTGCATGTGAGACAAGCCCTGCGAGAAGATGCTTTGGATTGTGGGAAGCCGAACAACCTTAGAGCCGTATTCACCGCACTCCGTGCCCGCTTTGGTTTAACATGCTGTGAGGCCCTGCGGAACATTGCACAGCTGAAGAAAGCTCCCAAGACTTCGCTTCAAGAACATGCTGACGAGGTGGAGAGATTGGTTCATGTCGCGTACGGAGACATACCAGCAGGACATGTGGAGCGTCTAGTACTAGAGACGTTTTCCACCACTCTGGGCCACCCATATCTACAGAGACACCTGTTAGCAGTGGACCCCAGGAGCCTAGAAGAAGCTGTCTGTGCAGGAGCAGAGTTTCTACAGATAAGAGCGTACACCGACAACAAGCCATCCAGAGTACGGGTTATAGAGGAAGAGGAAGAAGAAGAGTATGAGTATGAAGAAGAATACTATAAACCTTCCATGCCCCATTACCATCGTTCGTCGACAGCTGCCGTGGTTACGCCGGTCCCTAGAGAAGTGGAGTATCCTTATCAGATGACAGGATACCCTTATCCGGATCCTGAGCAGTCGCGTACAAGAGGAGAGACTCTGAACCGCCTGTTACAGACAGTGCAAGAGAGGACAACATAGATGCGTCAGATGAGACGGTGGCAACAAACAAAACTACCTCCCTACTGATCAGCTGAACCATCCGCAACAGTCTTCGAGTAAAAGCTACCCAATACATCACCTCCAGAACATTGCCATTCCTGCATCTGACCTTGTACACTTTTCAGTGTGTATGACAGAGACGCTCAGATGTCTACCTAAGAAAGGAATGAAAGTCAAGTTTGTGATGGATAAGCCACCTGAAGTAACTACACCAACAGCTGAAATGGTAGTAGCAAAGATTGGAGCAGCCAAGAGGTGCCAGGGAGAGTCGAAACTGGAGTGGCCAGGAGAGCCGCTGCCTGACAGCCCCTCCACCCTGCACAGCAAGTTTGAGAAAGATTGGTTAAACGGTTTAGCCAGAAACAACCAAAGTGTGCGGGAGTTGTCTCAGCGACAAGAGGAGACAAATCCAGGGCCCTGCAATAGTGAAAACCAGTTGACTGGACAACTAGTAAAGCAACCAGATGTAAGCGTTGAGCCGCCTACACATAACAGCCAGTCAGCTGCAATAACAAAAGAAAGAGTGGATCTACAAGCAGCAGAAAATAAATTGTGTGAATTAAAAGAGAATATACACACCTCAGTCATTGCTGCTACACTCACCCATTGGCCACATATCGAAGACTTGGAACTTGCTACAATGACTGGACAGGTTGCAAACCCTTCGAAAATATGTTATCCAGCAAATAAAGTAGATGCACCAGCCCTGTGTACAGTCAGACAATTTTCAGCTGATGGAAAATTGCCAGGACGATTGGTACCAAAAAGAAAGTACATCAAACCTGGATGGGACGTAGCCAACCCCCCAAAGTGGACACTGTTAAAGAGAGAACAGTATAAAGTGGATGACGAAGAAAAACCAAGTTTCTATCCACCAAGGAGATGGGCATCTGAATACCTTACCCGTTAGCCTGTACATTGTGAGGCATCCGCCCCCGCTTGTGACTCAACCAAGCAAGTGTCAAGGACGCCGCCTGGTGAGTGCGGGAAACGCCATTGCTTTGCAACTTGATAAAGTTATAAGACGTATTTCTACCGCTGCTACCTTTACCGTTTATTTTCTCAAAACTATGGATCACCTTCAGAACAACTCACCTGCTAAGGACGCCATCCTCCAGCTAGAAGAAGAAGAGAAGTTTCTGATGGAAATCGACGATGCTGCAGAGCAGCTACCTGTCAGAAGATTACCACCTACGCAGAAGGTCACCCCGTTGGTGCAGTACAATTGCTCAGCAAAGGGTAAGGTACCACTTCTTCCTTCAGCTGACCAGATGGATGATTGGATTGCTAGACACAGCTCTACGAAGGACCCCCTAGCGTTGGAGTCTCCTGTACCACCTCAGCAGATGGACACAGATTTTCCGTCGCTGCCTACTTCTACCACCGGATCCCCCATCAGAGATACACCTACTTCCCAGCAAGTGTTTTCTGTTCCCTCTCCTGTTTGGGATCCTCTTCCTATCACAACCGCCTCTATAACAAGGCCCAGCCATAGTGCAATGACCGTTACTGCCAAGACAGATGATACCACCCGTGTGCCTTTCCCCGTTACGAGAGAAAGAATGCAGTCGTTGGGCAAGATTGTTCGTAGTAAGAGAAGAGGAGCGTCTCTATTACTCGATTCCTCTGGGAAAGATGCCTTCGCCACTGCTATGGCCACCAGCTCTTCACTGCAGAAGCCAGATCATTCCCACTCAAGAGTGAGGAAAGTCACTTCCCATTCGACGGAGCAAGTTCCCCTCTTAGGCCTTATACCTACTAGATGTAAGGTTGAGTCAGCACCCAAAACTGCCTCCAGGTCACCCGCTGTTTCCCTTAATACAGAAGCCAGCTCTTCTTCACCGTGTGTTTTACCGGTAGTGCAACTCATTGACGTTGGCATGCCACCTCCCCCTACCAGAACGGTGTCTGAAGAATTCACTGCCCCATGCTTCTGGAAAGAAGCCACCCATCGCTCACCGGCTGTTGCAGTGGATAGCTCCCTCCACCCAAAGGGCCATCAACGAGCAACTAACCAAAGCTCGATGTAGCAATTGCCCTCTATGTCACCTTCAAGCCAAAAACATGCGACAACTCTCCGTCCATGTTCACCAGCACTTTGTCCGGTATTTTTGTAAGTGTCGGTATTTTTCCAGCTCACACGACAGTGTATATATGGACATCAAAAGAAAAGAGGTTCTGGACCAGAAGATGAGGACCACTACCAAAGAATGGGATACATATATGCCGTAGACGGAGAAAGCTTCCCTGCATTCAATCGTTATCAGAACTGGACGCCATTGGAGGAATTTGATACATGAAGCCTACACAAACTGGGACCATAACCCCGTCTGTTCTCCCCCCTGTAGAGACTGAACCTTCACTCTCAGACCCCGCTCAAGCAGAACCATCCACCCCCAAATCGAACATCACACCTTTGATGTCGATCCCATTGGAAGGCTACAAAATACCCAAGAAAACGGTGAAACGAAAGAAACACTCCATAGCTAAAGCTGTCGCCGCCAAAGAAGCCCGGGCTGCACCGCCTTCTCCTCCTGTTCCTGTACCCTCTAGTGTATTAAGGAATGTCACGGTAACCGTGTCCTCTATGCCACCTACAGAGCCTGCGCCTGAGCTTAACCTGACGGCCGTGTTTCTTCGGGACAGAGCCAGCTGGGCGTTATTCATTGGAGGAAAGGTCCGGGAATGAGAAAATGTACTCGAACGGATGCAAGCTGACGTCCTGTCAGGGAAACTTCTTAATGCAGAGATCAAGCTATTGAAACCTAGAGCGGAAAGAATCAAGATTGAGATCAAACGGCTGAAAGAACTTCAGCAAACCCTACGGGGCTGCTTGTTCTTGAGCCGGGAATACTCTACTTCCATCCACAGACACCACATGTGTCCCGTGCCGCCCAGCTTCTCCCTCCACTGCCAGTTGGCAGCTCCCCCCCCTCTTTACACTCCACACGTGGTATTGTGTTATGGGCCATACTCCGTATGTGCCTCTGGGAGTTGTATCTTCTTGCACATGGCATTGTGCTCCGGGACATGTTCCACATGTACCCTCTGGACTACCGGTGTGTAGTTGACAGTCTCTCTGAAACTCCCCTGTGTATATAATTCTTATATACTTCTTCTTTACACTCCGCACATGGTTTTGTGCTATGGGCCATACTCCCTATGTGTCTCTTGGACCCGCACCTCCTGCACATGGTTTTGTGCACCGGTATATACCCTGTGTATATCCTCTAGACTATGGGCTTTGTAGTCGTTGGTCTCTATGAGACTCTCTTATATATATTTAGGAATTATATATACTCCCCTATCTATCCCCGGCCTCTTATTATAAGGCCACCCTGTGCTTGGTAACTATCAGTATGGAGATGACTGATCATCAAAGCGGCCTGTGGAATAGAAATGCACAGTGTGCCATTCACCCACTGCCAGAAATGCATCAATTCTATTCAACTTATTTAATCAACTACTATTATGACTCATCCGCTCGAGCACTCACGGCTGTGCAGTGCACTGTAGTTGGCTTCGAGCCAATAGACATTCCCGCTCTTTTATTATATTAGCATTGACATGTGGTACATGCGGTGTTGTTTACTTTTTATTAGCCAATCGAGTATTTATATATTTATGTGATTTTCTTGCTCATACTTAAGGCTTTGCATGCAGCCCAGCCAGCCAGTATTGTTTAGATAGCAGTAATGTTGAGGTATTGTAAGCGACTGTATAGTACTCGTGTGTGCTTTGCGTTGGCAAGACAAGCTGAGGAGGATTCGTATACTATCCAGAAGATCCCACAAGCCAGGAAGACGCTTGGACTCTCATAGGAACCTGTGCCAGCTTAAGACCACGTCAGAAGACACTCACTTACCCCTACAGGAAACAAACAGTATCAAAGAGACACTATTACTTGTTATTCCTTTGCAATCATCTTTCTAGCAATTTTGTGCGTTCTAGGAGAGTGAGGAATAAAGTTTATATTCACACTTTCAACCACTTGAGATCAGTTTGGCCGGTTGCCAACTAGCGTTGTGACTGCAGTTATAAGCAGCATCCTGTCTCATCCCACACGGAGAGACAATAAACCTTACACTCTGTAGTCACACTACCACAAAAGCACAGAGTAGGCAAAAATCCAAATAGTTTTTGCAGTACCTGTGGCAGTCTTCTTGCAACTAACGCAGAAAACCGTTACAATATGCAGTCTTATAGCTGTCTATATACAGTCTCATAGCTGTCTATATGCAGTCTTATAGCTGTCTGTATGCAGTCTTATAGCTTTTTTATATACGGTCTTATAGGTGGCTATATACAGCCTTCTAGCTGTCTATATACAGTCTTATAGCTGTCTATATACAGTCTTATAGTTGTTTATATGCAGTCTTCTAGCTGTCTATATGTAGTCTTATAGCTGTCTATATACAGTCTCACATCTGTTTATTTTTAGTCCCATAGCTGTCTATATACAGTCTCACAGCTGTCTATATACAATCTTATAGCTGTCTATATACAGTCTTATAGCTGTCTATATACAGTCTTATAGTTGTCTATATACTGTCTCACAACTGTCTATATATAGTCTCACAGCTGTCTATATACAATCTCATATAGCTGTTTATATACAATCTTACAGCTGTTTATATATAGACTAGTAGTTTTTTATATTGAGTCCCATGTCTATAAGAGATAAACGACCACATGGTTATGAAATACTAACAACCTAAAAATCAAGCATTCCATGCAGTACAATGTGATGAGATAGTTTGCGACTGCCTGGAACAACGCATTTATAAGCGGAGCCGAATTGTTTCATTAGCATTTACCACTATGTGACTAGATGTCATTGTTTGTTGGTGTGAGAATAAGAGCTCATTTGGACTGGACAAATCATTTCCACTTTTACTGTTTTAGGCATTGAAGATCTCTCAATTGATGAAGAAAGGTAAGTTTCACATGGCTCTACAAGCTAACAATCTTTTCTTGAGCCCAAACATGACACAGAAAAGAAACAAGTTTGGTATAAGAATATAACTAGATAACTCATATATTCTAGATATAGTAGGTTACCTAGTACTGCTCTCATTTAGCCACAGCGTTTTGCCGTATTTTTGTTTCTTCTCAACCTCATTCTTTATACAGGTTTAGCATTAACAGTTCTTTTTCACACCTTTTTGTGTAGACAACCATAAGTCCATTCGGTTTAGTTTTGGGTAGCAGATTAAAATTCAGTTTGTAGAAAGAGCCGTCCCTTTATACTGAGCAAAACTTTAAAAGGACCTTTTCTACAAAAATTTTGTTGCAGCAGATGTTTGCTTACTTCTGTATATCGATGCTTACAGAGATTAAAGGGAGGCAAATACTGACAACCACTCTTCACCCACCAGACTTCCCTACCAGAGAGTCTTCACCCACCAGACTTCCTTACCAGGGAGTCTTCACCCACCATACTTCCTTACCAGGGAGTCTTAACCCACCAGACTCCCTTACCAGGGAGTCTTCACCCACCATACTTCCTTACCAGAGAGTCTTCACCCACCATACTTCCTTACCAGGGAGTCTTAAAGGTCACAGAACAAGTCATCCGCTCAACATTTACATGTTTGTTGTATCTGGTACCTGCCGTGGTATACGGTCTTCTCGGTCAACTGCACTCCACAGATCCCTTGCTACAGTACAAAGGCATCTTGAGAGACATACAACGAATCATCTGGTTAAAATCTTTATATGTCTGTTGTATCTGGCACTGTGCCATGATATATCATATTTTTGTCAAATTGACAGCTTCTTGAAGTTTCTTCTACCTCTTGCCACAAACTATTGTGGATCCAGTATATTATGTGTGTTCTATTTTGTTGTGTTTGTATGGTGTTTGTAATCAGTGGTGAATACAAACTCCTTGATAAAAATATGTACAACTCTGTGGTCAAAACAAGCGTTTTTTTGGCTAGCGCTTTTGGGTATAGTCAGATACATGCTGTTATTTCACTTTCATGTCTTGGTTCAGACATTAAGACTTCTTCTTAAAAAAGTCATTAAATTATCTCGGTGTTTCTCCCAGAATCAATTGATACGCTTAAAGGGCTTAACGCGACAATCTTTCAAATAGTTTTAGACAATGCCCATTTAGTTCATACCTCGATATAAGGTAATAGAATTTGCTTAGTTTGGCCAGTCATCAGTTAGCGTATCTGCTTTTTGATAATTAGGCCGTGCACATGTGAGTGCGTAATGGAGCATGGGATGCGCTAGCTAAGCAAGCACAGGCTTGCGTAATTGATAGCACAGAATTTAAAGCAGATGAAACAGGCACCCTACTATAATCAAGATCAGTACGCTAAGGATTACAAGCTAACGATTACTATGACCAACAATGGTTTGACGTCGCTTTTTATTATTTTCATTATTATTTCTTTGAATATTGGGGGCTAGCCTGTTAACAATCTGCCAGCTTATGTATGTGATTTTCACACTTAGCCAGCTTGTTATGAATTATCTTTTTCTGCAGTGCCAGTTTGTTGTTAACTAATCATCTGTCTTGCTTTTCTACCGCTATGACTTCTTATAAACAGCAAGGCATTTTGCCCAGAGCTCAGAGTTAGTTTTGTTTTGCCTAAGATAATATCTAGTCTCGCTCAGAGAAGTGTCAGCACTTGCTTGTACCAACTTAGTATAGTCTAAGTGTTCAAGTTACTGTACACTTGTGAGGACTGTTTATACGGCAAGCTTTTGTATTATAACTTATAAATTATTAATCCGAAACATTGTGTGCTTAGTGAGGCCGGTTGCCTATTATCACTACCGTTGCATACATAACTTCTGGGTCTGTCTTCTATACGGACCTTCTACAACAGAAAACCTATACTACCATACCGGTAGCGCCTGCTGTTCATATCAATTGCCTTCAGTTTGCCCTCTGTAATACCGTACTGCTATTGCTATACGGTACAGGCACTTTCTAACAGTTGTCGCTAGAGGTATTTTCCGAGATCACAACGAAAACCTTTACATTATTAGCTATTCTTGCAAATGGAAACTTTAGAAATGAACAAAGTGTAACTTCTTATGATGGTTTCACTTTTGAATTCTTATAGTTGTGGTCGCTTTCTCTCACCACCCAACAATCTGCGCGCTTATTTGATTTGAGTTTTCACTAGTCTAACATTTATTGTGTTCAGAGTAGCAACCAGGAATATTACAGAAGAATTCAGTCCTCAATGACCTCACTAGTTTTTGGCGGTCTCAGAATACCAATACTAAGCTCACCCAAGCTGAGTACTGGGGTAACTTATCATGTGAAAATTTTTAGAAACCCTCTTTATACATATTAATAGAGGAGAGGACATCCATGAGGTACATATACTACTTTCAGTCACAGCCTCACTGACAATAAGTCACTGGTTGTGGTTCATTTATGGTGAACAGACATAATGTTTGCTTGACTGTATGTGGAATGGTGCTGTTGGATCTAACACAACAGGGTCTGTCACAATTCTTGCAAATTTGGGCATGACCCCTGCAAATTCAGGATTGGTGCTTGCAGATTCAGAGTTGCATACGCAGGATCAGCCGTGCCCTTCAATGATAAACACTTTAATTCTTGATCCTGAAAGTAGATAGCCTGAGTGCTGCAGAAGGGTTAATCCAGGTTGTACCTACCATCCAACCTCAAGATCGGTTGACCATAAGCCAAACACAACCAAAGGACAAAACAGGAAATGGGACCACAATACACAACCACTACTGACCCATTAACTCCTCCCATTGCCATTAAACCTTGTGCATTACCAGATGATGAGCCTTATCCTATGATTTTGTATACTCTTTTCCTGAACCAAATTATTGACCACCTCTAATATATTGGTCAATTGTTTCCTGCAGTTCTGCCTATGAAAGTCTGAACATTTTCATAAGTAATTACATTGTATCAAATTTGTGCCATGTATACAATACAACCTTTATCTGTTACTCACTATGTCATTGCCTCACTCCTGTATGCTCTACGGAAGGTCACCCTACAGCAGTATACAACTCAAATTCTTGTTGTATTAACAACTTATCAAGACTAATATGTCTGGCCTATGGGCTCTGTCTAGCCAGTAAAGTTTGTGAACAAGCCTCACCGGCTGAAGCAGTAATGTCTCCTCTGAAGAGAGGTACAATACTTGAGCTTAGTAGTATTCTGTGGCAACCGAGATCGGAATCTGTTACATTGGTGACAGCCATGGAATGATAGGCACTTTCCCTAGCTGTGTTACACTATCAGGTTACCTTTGGTATGTGGATGCACTGCAGACCAAACACTAGTGTCATGCTATCCAGAGTTTGGGAATACACTGTAGAGGCCAGTTGCCAGTTAATCTGCCTGGAGTAGAATGAGAACTTGTTAGACACAAGCTTACCTAGATCTCCTTAAATTCTTGTGGATTTCACTTCTTCCCGCAGCTACCATCCTAACATTGTGTGAAGTTGAGGAATTTGTATAGAGAGTCACACTTGATCACTTTGCGGTGTCTGTATTGTCAAACTGTGTAGTTGTTGAGTCCACTCCTCCCACAACACTACCCTGCCACACCACCATGGCTCTTCAATTGCGATAAAAACCAGGAAGTTTACTGAGAGTACACTGATAACTCCATTA
This sequence comes from Cryptosula pallasiana, assembly GCA_945261195.1. Classification (NCBI taxonomy): domain Eukaryota; kingdom Metazoa; phylum Bryozoa; class Gymnolaemata; order Cheilostomatida; family Cryptosulidae; genus Cryptosula; species Cryptosula pallasiana. The sequence goes on from OX183137.1 coordinate 20,647,300, forward strand.
GGGACAAGTTCTTTGCAGACTCATTGAGTTCATTCTGCTTTGCGGTAAGAAATCTGGATCTGTCTTTACCACACTGCGAGGCATTCTAGTTTTTACTCCAACCGCAAAAATACCCCACTCGCTTTTATACAAGCCCAGTTACCACCGGTTGCAGGCTCATTGAGTGTCAGACTGCTCTATTGTCATGACCACTGGGTGCAGGCTCATTGAGTTGACTCTACCATGTAGCAGTAACCACTTACTGGTATTACATAATACAACGCAGAAAAACCTTGACCCTGTATCTTCATACACGCTCAGCTACCACTGGCTTTAGGCTTGTTGGAAATTACTAAGCCTTACAGCTGTGGTAATCTACCCACAACTTTCCAATACTGTCACAGCTTTGTAACTCGGGCATCTAAAACTGTCAGTGTTTGCTCCAGCCCAGCGTACAGCTCTAACAGTCATTAATAGACTGGATTTGAATTCATTCCTCATCCCACTGCTTTGGCTAACCAACGAACTTGGAATGCTAGACGAGTACCCATCCCAAATACTGAAAATGCAGTGATCGACTGTTTTACAGTGACAGTACAGGCTCTCATGCTGCCACTCTCTGGCAGTTTTCATACAGGTTAAAGTGAAATGATCACATCGATGTATAGTTCACCTATAAGAAACTCTTAAACTTTGATTCTATTGGTGTTGTCAGCTCAATGCATTGATGCTACTATAATGATTTATTCGGCATTTGATGTGGGCTCAGTGGGGCTTAGTTGGAGTTGTGCCTTCATTACACTTTCTAGCCAAAGCTAACCTCAGAAGGCATAAATAGGAGAATTACAGTACATTTAATTGGTGACATTCATCAGTCTAGCAGTCATTTAAGAGCTTCCTCGTGTAGTGGATTGTGCCGGTAGGGCTCCCACTAACGCCCACTAACAAACAGCAGTCCCCAGCCCACAGCTCGTGGAACAGCCTAGCAACATCTCTCTCCAGGATCAGTCAGACCTGCAGGATACAACGGGAAAAGTTGGTAACACCTTCACTACTAGTGAGCTCTCGGCTTAGACAAATTAGGTATAGTTTAAGTAATAAATACAATTATTTGTCCATATATCATACTCTAGGGAGGCAATCGCCTAGAGTAGTCAACAACAGCAGCTGTAAGTGATAAGTGGCAATGCACACAAGTAAATCCAGCCTTTATAAGCTGGTGGCAGGAAGTACATTGCACCATGCTAAGTCTAGCCAATAAAACATAACAGGAAGTGATTTGACCAATCAGGATAATAATGCATATAATACCGCACAACAATAAATGTACAAGGTTCTTAAGTGGCAAGGCAAGGAGTAATACTATAATGTAAGTCCTCAGTCGTTGGCAGCCTTAGATCCAAGATAGATGGGATGTAAAGGTAGATAGGTCATGGAGACGTCGTTGTTAATTGACTCAGGCTACTTTTAATTATTACTCAAGTACAATATATCATAAATAATTTGAACCCATCGATTGTCTCTCTGATAAAACATGCGATTTTTCCAAAGCCAAAAACTATACAGTTACAAGAACAAACTGGTTAGGCCCTAAGGGTAAACCTTCTCCATAGCACAGTAATTGAGTTCTTCAACTTCGTGAAGAAGTTGACTATTAATTGTTGCCTTATTGCTGATAGTCCTAGTAGTCGCAGTAGGTGCTGTTTCTTCAATTTTCATTGCTGGATTTTATGCTTTCTGCATAAATACAGTAACTCTTATGGAGTTAAAACTGCACCAACTGACCTATCCCTTTAATCCGGTACCACATTTATGGTTTTTGAAGGCTTTGAAAGTGGTTGGGTTTGCAGAGGGACTCGGAATGCTTCTAGGTAACTGCATGAAGAAACGGAACATAATGCTTGACTGTGATGAGCAATACCTGGCTTACATAGTTATTCTGCATGGAATATTGCAAGGCTATTCTCTCTTACCACTGCTGTTTGTCATATGCCTGCTACCATTGTCTGTGATACTGAAAAAACCTGGGCAAGGATATAATGTTAACATACCAGAATCTGGAACGATTAACCATTTCTGAGAATGAATGGCTCGAAGTTGTTTGGCAAAGACAAAGATGAACTGGAGTCTTTGGCACAAACAGTAAGAATCTTCCCTGAAAATATAAAGATGTGGTTTGGCATACAAAAGAGTGCTACCATGGTGATGAAGAGAGGAAAACGAGGGAAGATGATGGGATATTGTTCTCTGATGGACTGCTCATGAAGACATAGGACTTGAAAAAGACAAGTATTCGGGAGTGTTGGAAGCATATAAGATTGACATGAACGAGATGAAAGAGGAGATAAAAAGAATATGAGAGGTGGTTAAAACTGCTGCTTGAATCACAGTTGAATGGAGGAAATACAATTGGAGCGATAAACACATGGACAGTTGGTGTACTCAGATACTCTGGAGGGATTCTTAATTGGACTAAAGAGGAGCTGAAGTGCATTGACAAGAAAACCAGAAAAGTCCTGACAATAAGCAGAGCATTACACCCAAGAGCCATTGTGGCTAGAGTGTGCTTAACTAGAATTTAGGGAGGGCAAAGATTGAAATCAGCAGAGGAACCTAACAAGATTGACGACTTCGAACTTTCAGATTACGTCAAAGGTAGAGAAATGAGATATAACAGAGTCTTACAGCGAATGGTGTATGAGCACAACAACAAGAAGCAAAAACATGGAAGGAAAAGTAGCTGCATGGAAAATACACTAAAATAGCAAACCACAGTGACAAGAGCAATACGTATAGGTGGGTACAAAATGGATGCATGAAAAAGAAACTGAAGGACTATTTTTGCCACACAAAACCCAGTCACTATCAACTGGATGGATAAAAAAGAAAATTGGAAACCGGCAAGGAACAGCTTTATCCGAAATGTGCAACAAACGGCGTGAAACAAAAATTCCACACAGTGAGTGCAGTAAATTAGCACAGAATGAATGTAAGAAAGGAATGATAAAGTTGTGCAACCAGTACACTGGAACCCATGCACAAGGTATGAGCTGAACAACACAAAGAGTTTGTACCATCATGTTGCTGAGAGAGTAACTGAGAATGAAAAAACAAAAATACTTTGTAATTTTACAATACAGACAGAACACCTAATATAGGCCTGCAGACTGGACATTGTAGTGTTGTGTTGGTAAGGAACTAGATCACACATGGATGATAGATGTAGCAGTGCCCGGAGATGCAACAATAAATGAAAAGAAGACAGATTACGACGGACCCCGGTAAACATTATAGCAGTTGTTGCTGGAGCACTGGGGTCTCTGTGCTCTGGTATCAGGAGAAAGAAGTAGACAGAGATGAACTTTCTGCACTGCTAGGGACAGCAAAAATACTGCACAGGGTATTGGATACGCCAGAGCGGGGTACTGACCAGATACCAATATTTGAAACCAGCTGAAGAGCTATGAAATATCAACTACAGTAATAATATGAATAATGGTAATACTAACCATAACAGAGGGGATCATCATGAAAATTACAATGGTGATGGTGATTTCGATGGCAGTGGGGATGTCGGAAAAAATAATAACCACAATATTACTAATAAAAAGCAAAATAATAATAATAACAATAATGATGGCGAAGATGATGACCAAGGCAGCGGCGATGAGGAAAACAGTATTGATTATGACAGCAGCACCAAGAGCGACAGCGAGAGTAAAAACAATATAAATCAAAAAGACAATAATGATACTCATAATAATGATAACAGTAATAATATACTACGATGCAGAATTATTAAATTATTAGAACAAATAAAAACCTTTATTATCATTAATTCATAAGCATGCAAAATACATGATCGTCATAACAAATAAAAAAATGCTGCTGTTGTAATAATTGCTTGTTACTATTATTAACATAACTTTGAATAATAATTAGTCCAATAATATAATGTATAATAGCATAATAGTATTACGCTACTCGTAACTCAGACAGTTTTAGGTATGCTTTCTTATCATATAAGTATGTAAAAACAAAAGCTTTGGTTAATAATAAAACTCGAAAACAATCTTGTTTCTAGTTATAATAATCCTTAAGCTAACCTAACTAAAGTAGGATTACTAGTAGTAAGTAGTGGTAGACTACTATTACTGTGGAGGACAGGCAACTCCCTAGTTTAGTTCTATGACAATTGGTTCTATGACTATTGGTTCTATTGAGTACACACACATTCTATCGTGAAGTAGCAAACCAACATCACTGGGTGGACCTTACATTGTCAATATTTTATATCACACCTATTTTACTGTACCATAGCCAACCACTATTAAGGGGCGGCCTTTTCTATTATCACTCACTCATGCATGTATATTATATTATGTAACACCTTGCATAAAAGCTTGTGTAATGCTTACAATAAAGCAGAGTTAAGCACCTACTCTCATGAGCTCTATTGTTCTCACAATAATCTCAACCTGCGCAACTATTCCTACAAGTGCCTCTTATAATTCATTATAAATGCATCACAGTGAATGAATAGACAAACACACAAAAGGCTGACTAAGTAGCAATTAGTCAACCCAGCACATGCACTGCAGCAATCAGTAACTGTCGACCTGAAGCAGTTGTTCAAATACTCAACCCTGTCATCACAAGTACGACTGACAGTTCGGCCCACTCAGCAATGACCATTTGTCATTGACTGGTGGAATCCGCCGAACCCCCTGTCAGCGGCGGCTAACAGACAGCTGGGCAAGTAGACAATCTGTCGGAGGGCGTACAGGTGGCCAAGCATTGGCACATGTACTGAATTCCTGTACATTACTATCTGGTGATCTGAATTGCTGAAAATAATCATTGTGATGTTATAAAGCCTACATTTAATAAATGTTACTTTATTCTCGGACATGACATGTAACAAATAAAATAACTATAGTTTTATCATAATAATAATTTTGCTGTTTGTTGGTGAGAAAAATGAAAGAATTAATAAAAAGAATAGCCCTACTTATAACGCTCAAGTTGTTGTTCAATGACAACAAACTAGTATTTGAAACAGGTCCTTGACGATAAAGAAAGTTAGATATTAATTTTTGATTTATTTGCCTGAGAGCTCCTTTACTATTTAGTGTAAATACGCAAAAAACATTAAAAGTGAGCAGAAAAAAAAAATTGCTGCCACAAATGACCTTTGCAGCAATGCCATAAGGGGAGAAATATCAGTCAGAAAATGATGAAAAAGATCCATCCTAAAATACTTGCGCCAGAATTTATGTAAATTTGCGCGTGACTCTCATATCCATGTCAATTAAATTCTTGTTTTATTTTTATATTTGAAAGAAGGCTACAATTAATATTATTTATATCTGAAATTAATAAAATGTGATCAAAAAACTGAAAGAAGTTATGTTATTTCTCATGAGAAAAATGTCATCAAAAAATGTAAGTCTTCGAATAAAATGATTCATTCACGGCTTTTATGGCTATGAACTACTAAAGTGGGATCTTATTATTTGGAATAACCATTATATTTATGAAAAAATGTTGGAGAATATGGGGAATATTGGTTTTTGACCAAGGATTTTAGGACGGACCGTGTGACCGTTACTCACTGAAACTATGATTTTCGTTGGCTCACTCACAGGAAACACAAGCTGCATTGCCAGGAGTCAAAAGGGTGGCCGCACAGGCCGATGTTTGGCATCGGAAGGCCTTGCGATGAGCGTGTTCGATACTCTGGCACATTGTGGGACCTGTTCGTGAGCATAACCAACAAGTTGGTCTATGCCCTATGCGAAGGCACATCGGCATTCTCTGATTGGTTGAAACAAAATGTTTCCCAAGCTCATCAAGTTTGACCATTTCCAACCCATTTCCTTTAGAATTTTTGTCAACAATGAGCATCCACTCCAAACTCCGAAGGAATTATTATGTTATAGAGTATTTTTGAACAGTAAATTCAGCCCAGTGAATTAATTTTACATGGTTCATAGAACAGTGGTAATTGATAATTTCAACGTTACTGAGTATAGCTATAATAATAATTAAAGTTATTCACAAGTGCAACAACAATAAAATAAAATTCAGTATTATATTATTGATTATAAACAATGAATAATCACAATATCTGGAAGATTTAATAATAAATAAAACCAAAACAATTATTGAAAGGAATGTTTTCATGGTGAACCAAAACAGTCGTACACTACAGTGAAATTTGTCTTCAATTATTGTTATTATTTTGATTATTATACCAGAGAAACAAATAATTCGTTGCCGGAAATGAAACAGGTAAAACCCTCACTTTGTGCCGTATGATTGGCTATTCCAGTCGCCGCTCACCGATGCGCGTGACTACATCGTCATGCCACATTGGCCTGTGTAGCCACCTGAACATCGTCACTAACAAACGTATAGGCACATCGGTATCAAAACATCGGTGCAGTGTAGCCACACCTTAAAGTTTATGAAACAAATCGCTTAGTAGGCAACGCCACGTATAATTCATGCAACTGCAGGCGAAAAATTCACATCATATCCTGGTGCTCATCGGCAGGAATGAAAGGTGTGTGCGAGCAGACGGAAGGAAACGAGTTGGTCCCAACATCCACATCATCAAGTGTGTTCAACATAAAAATTGTTCAAATATATAAAGTAAGTTCAATTCAGTCAAAAATCCATGATACTGCTCCTTTCCGAGTAAAAACTTGTTCATTTTTGTATTTTATGTTACCATGCCTTGCACTAGTTCAAGACATACAGCTCTAATAGAAGTCTATTACAACACCAGCAGCTACCGTTACAATGTATCTACAAAAGTGGGTGCTGTTTTATGAAAGAGTCAGTAATCACCTAGACATCTCACCTTTCATTTAAGTGTTAGTCCAACTAAGACAAAGTAAGATACAGGGGTGTAATTCAAGTATCTGGAACCAGGAGAACCTTCTAAGCCCTACACTCCATGACAGAGATCTGCTCCCTCATTACTACTATCACCTACACATCTCACCTTTCACTTAAGTGTTAGTCAAACCAAGACATAGTAAGATACAACTTGTATTTGTTAACTGCTCATTTCACTGATTATTTTATGTATTATTCGTAATAGAAGATACAATGAAATATATTTTAATGATTAACAGCACCCCCAATCCCCAATCGTAAAACAAAATAAATCGGTCCGGAATATTCAGAAATAACTAGCCTCAGCCACCAGCCATTAATTTGTTTTTACTTCAGTTTATGAAATAAAAAAACCTAAAATGCATAAAACCATCATTGAATGTTTGATTGTACAGTCGGTAATGGAAATTCTGCGATAGTTTATCATATGATTTACACAGATCCCATAAAAAATAGTTTAATTTCCAGCTTCAAAACTTAAATTCTTTGTGACAGAACAATAGATACTTTACTGCTAAGGGCAATGCTGTTTTAGGCATAGGTGAGTACAAATAAACAGTAATAAGTGTTTTTGTCATCTCAAACCTTACATTAGCTTCACTTAAGACTCGTACAGCTCTACATAAAACAAAGCATGAAAGAGTAGACAACTGCTGGTATGTTTAAAATAGTTTTTTTCTTCCCGCAGGTTCGTCGTCAAAGACACGTTTTCCTTTCTGAAAGTGGGTTTTGTTTAATTTGATTGCTTTGTGCGGCTTCCTTTGTGTTCTCTTTGACATGGTGCATTGGATCCTCGTGTCTCACAGGTGACATGGTAAGTGTTGTTGTACACAAACTAATATTGGAGATGGCTGATGCTGTATCTGTAAGCTGAGTAGAAAATGTTTTCCCGTTTCATTAATCAATTCTTTTCCTTGTTGTAGGTGTAAGTTCACAGCCTGGCCCTTCTCTTCAGCACTTTTACCTTTTGGTTTACCAATCTCCCAACTACTAGAGTGCACACTATCCAAGTTTTATTCTATAGAAGAAATTTAACCATGCTACAGTGTGTGTCAACAGCGCAACAACAAATGACAAATACTGCATGCATAAACCATTCATTCTGAAGTGAAATATACAGCACACGCCATTGATTTCAGTAGAGTATTATGTTTGCATGGTTTAAACTGTATGCATGTACAATGTTAAATATAAACCTCATTTTATCATTGAGAGCTATTGTTGAGTTTCCCAGAAATAAATCACAAAAAGGTTCAGTTCTACAGTTCACTTATTTGGTAATAATGACCTTCACATTCATAACTCAACTCTCAAACATCTTTATTTGTTTTATCTGCTCTCACAAATGTCCTCAGTGAAGTGATGCGCTATTGACAATAGTTTACTTAGTGTATAGCGTATCAATATTGCTAGCAGTTTCCAGGCTATGATAGGTATGATAGGTATATGATAGGTATATGATAAAGGATTTCACGATGCCTTTACCGAACAGCTACTAGGGAAAGTATACCCTGTGCTAAACTGCAAGTTTGTCCCGCTAGTAACAACACTGCAACACATGGTAGCAACTATACCAAGCTGTACCAGGTAGAGAGCGCCACTGTAAACAGTAGTGATGGCTCCTCTTTTAGCTATCTGTGTATAGAGATACGCTGTGTTCTGGCGTGTACGGAAGAACCAACATGTTAACAGGCAACTTGCCAAACTTGATACGAGTAGGTTAAATTATAAACACTTTATTACTGTACAATACAAAAGCTTGCAGGAGATGTTTCCTTCACAAGTTCACAAACAGTTCTGCCCACCGGGCTAAATGTTTTTATAATAGATTCTTGTCCTCTATCACCGATACAGCAGTATCCTCTCCTCTACGGAATTTGAGATGAACATGGACAGGAATGAACGCCAACAGGAATGAATGCACACATACCTGGAATGAACGTAAACATATCCTGGAATGAACACCGACAGACTTGGAATGAAAGTCAACTATGTTAGAGAGAAAAAAAATTCAACGTTCATTCTAGGAAGTGCCGAAATTTAGTCCTGGCGACATCTAAACTTTCGTTTCGGCATTCGTTACAGGAGTGAAATAAATTATCGTTTTTTTCCCAAAGTAGACAACTCCTGGAATGAAAGTCAATGTGGTATGGTGTATATCGCTGAGAACGAACGTAGACACATACGGGAATGAAAGCCGAAATTCTCTGATTTGTTGCATAGTCGACATTCGGTCCCGGTATGTCGACATTCATTCCAGGATGTGTCTACGTTCATTCCAACTGTGTCTGCATTCATCCCTGTCAACGTTCATTCCAATTCCCTGTTCAGCTAGTGCTAACCGTGACTCACTTCAAACGTAGTCAATCAAGCTACTAGGCTGAGCTACTAGCCGCAGCCAACTAGTTCCTTTAGCAGGCCACTAATGTGTTGGGCAACTATGCAAATCCATCACAATATATTGCTTAAAACTACAATACAGGTGTGTTAATTGCTGGATGTGCTGTGGAGAATGGTTGTGCGCATCAATTCCACACTTCCATCTCTTGGACCTTCCCCCATATTCCTCCACCCCCTGTACATACACCCCTTCTTTTCAATATATTGTTATTTTGCC
>OX183137.1:20657001-20877994 GCA_945261195.1 Cryptosula pallasiana
TACTAACCATAACAGAGGGGATCATCATGAAAATTACAATGGTGATGGCGATTTCGATGGCAGTGGGGATGACGGAAAAATAATAACCACAATATTACTAATAAAAAGCAAAATAATAATAATAACAATAATGATGGCGAAGATGATGACCAAGGCAGCGGCGATGAGGAAAACAGTATTGATTATGACAGCAGCACCAAGAGCGACAGCGAGAGTAAAAACAATATAAATCAAAAAGACAATAATGATACTCATAATAATGATAACAGTAATAATATACTACGATGCAGAATTATTAGATTATTAGAACAAATAAAAACTTTTATTATCATTAATTCATAAGCATGCAAAATACATGATCGTCATAACAAATAAAAAAATGCTGCTGTTGTAATCATTGCTTGTTACTATTATTAATATAACTTTGAATAATAATTAGTCTAATAATATAATGCATAATAGCATAATAGTATTACGCTACTCATAACTCAGACAGTTTTAGGTATGCTTTCTTATCATATAAGTATGTAAAAACAAAAGCTTTGGTTATTAATAAAACTCGAAAACAATCTTGTTTCTAGTTATAATAATCCTTAAGCTAACCTGACTGAGGTAGGATTACTAGTAGTAAGTAGTGGTAGCGTAGCGGTGGCGGTGGTGGTAGCGGTAGTGGTAGACTACTATTACTATCTGGTGATCTGAATTGCTGAAAATAATCATTATGATGTTATGAAGCCTACATTTAATAAATGTTACTTTATTCTCAAACATGACGTGTAAAAAATAAAATAACAATAGTTTTATCATAATAATAATTTTTTTGTTTGTTTTTGAGAAGAATCAAAGAATTAATAAAAAAAAATAGCCCAACTTATAACGCTCAAAATGCTGTTCAATGACAACAAACTAGTAGTTGAAGTAGATAAAGAAAGTTAGATATTAATTTTTGATTTATTTGCCTGAGAGTCCTTTACTATTTAGTGTAAATACACAAGAAACATTAAAAGTCAGCAAAAAAAAAATTGCTGCCACAAATGACCTTCACAGCAATGCCATAAGGGGAGAAATATGAGTCAGAAAAGGAACTATTGGTTTTTGACCAAGGATTTCAAGACAAATCTTGTGACCGTTACTCACTGAAACTATGATTGTTGTTGGCTCACTCACAGGAAACCCGAGCTGCAATGCCCAGAGTAAAGGGTGGCTACACAAGCCGATGTTTGGCATCGGAAGGCGTTGCAATGGGCGTGCCTGACACATCGGCACATCGTGGGGCCTGTTTCTGAGCGTAACCCACATGTTGGTCTATGCCCTATGCTGAAGGCATATCGGCGTTCTCTGATCGATTGAAACAAAATGTTTTCCAAGCTTATCAAGTTAAATCATTTACAACGCATTTCCGTAAGAATTTTTGTCATCAACGAGCATCCACTCCAAACTCCGAAGGAATTATTATGTTTTAGAGTTTGAACAGTAAATTCAGTCTAGTGAATTAATTTTACATGGCTCATAGAACAGCGGTAATTGATAATTTTAACGTTACCGAGTATAGCTATAACAATAATTGAAGTACAACAACGATAAAGTAAAATTCATTATTATATTATTAATTATAAACAATGAATAGTCACAATATCTGGAAGATTTAATAATAAATAAAACCAAAACAATCATTGAAAGGAATGTTTTCATGGTGAACAAAAACAGCCATAAATCACAGTGAAATCTGTCTTCAATTATTGTTATTATTTTGATTATTATATCACAGAGACAAATAATTCGTTGCCGGAAATGAAACAGGGAAAAGCCCTCACTTTGTGCCGTATGATTTGCTAGTGCAGTCCCAGCTCACCGATGCGCTCGACTACATCGTCATGCCACATTGGCCTGTGTAGCCACCTGAACATCATCATGAACAATCGTATAGGCACATCGGTATCAAAACATCGGTGCAGTGTAGCCACACCTTAAAGCTTATGAAACAAATCGCTTAGTGGGTTACGCCATTTTTAATTCATGTAACTGCGGGCGAACAATTCACATCATATCCTGGCAGGACTGAAAAGTATATACGGGCAGACTGAAGGGCACTAGTTGGTCCCAACTTCCACATCATCTAGTGTGTTTTACATAAAAATTGTTCAAATATATAAACTAAGTTCAATTCAGTCAAAAATCCATGATACTACTCCTTTAAGATTAGAGACTTGTTCATTTTAGTATTGTATGTCACCATGTCTTGCACTAGTTCAAGACATACAGCTCTAATAGATGTCTATTATAACACCAGCAGCTACCATTACATTGTATCCACAAAAGTGGGTGTGGTTTTATGTAAGAGTCCGCAATCACCTAGACATCTCACCTTTCATTTAAGTGTTTGTCAAACTAAGACAAAGTAAACTTGTTAACTGCTCATTTCACTGATAACTTTATGTATTATTCGTAATAGAAGATATAATGAAATATATTCTGATGATTAGCAGCAGCCCCAATCCCCAATCATAAAACAAAATAAATCGGTCCGGATTATTCAGAAATAGCTAGCCTCAGCCACCAGCCATTAATTTGTTTTTACTTCAGTTTATGAAACAAACAAAATTAAAATGCATAAAACCGTCATCTAATGTTTGATTGTACAGTTGGTAATGAAAGTTCTGCGATAGTTTATCATAATGATTTACACAGATGAACTAAAAAATAGTTTAAATTTCAGTTTCAAGACTTAAATTCTTTGTGACAGAACAATAGATACTTTATTGCTAAAAGCAATGCTGTTTTAGGCATAGGTGAGTACAAATAAACATTAATAAGTGTTTTTGCCATCTCAAGCCTTCCATTAGCTTCACTTAGACTTATACAGCTCTACATAAAACAAAGCATGAAAGAGTAGACAACTGCTGGTATGTCTACAATAGATTTTTTTCCCACAGGTTCTTCATCAAAGACACGTTTTCCTTTCTGAAAGTAGGTTCTGCTTAAGTCAATAGCTTTGTGGGGCTTCCTTTGTGTTCTCTCTGACATGGTGCATTGGATCCTCGTGTCTCACAAGTGACATGGTAAGTGTTGTTGTACACAAAGTAGTCTTGGTGGTGGTTGATGCTGTATCTGTAAGCTGAGCAGAAAAGGTTTTCCCGTTTCATTAATCAACTCTTTTATTTGTTGTAGGTGTAAGTTCACAGCTCGACCCTTCTCTTCAGCACTTTTACCTTTTGGTTTACCAATCTCGCAGCTACTAACCACTTCAGCTGTGCTTCTAGAGTGCACATTATCTAAGTTTTATGCTATAGGAGAAGTCTAACTCTGCAACCGTGTGTATCAACAGCGCAACAACAAATGACAAATACTGCACGCATAAACCATTCATTCTGAAGTGAAATATACAGCACATCGCCATTGAATTCAGTAGATTATTATGTTTGCATGGTTTAAACTGTATGCATGTACAATGTTAAATATAACCCTCATTTTATCATTGAGAGCAATTGTTGAGTTTCCCAGAAATAAATCACAAAAAGGTTCAGTTCTACAGTTCACTTATTTAGTAATAATGACCTTCACATTCATAACTCAACTCTCAAACATCTTTATTTGTTTTATCTGCTCTCACAAATGTCCTCGGTGAAGTGACGCGCCATTGAAAATTCAGTGAATAGCGTATCAATGTTACTAGCAGTTTCCAGGCTATGATGGTGTATATAGGTATATTGTAAAGAATTTCACCATGCCTTTACCAAACAGCTACTAGGGAAAGTATACCTTGCGCTAAACTGCAGGCAACTGCAAGTTTGTCGCGCTAGTAACAACACTGCAACACACAGTAGCAACTATACCAAGCTGTACCAGGTAGAGAGCGTTACTGTAAACAGTAGTGGTGGCTCCTCTCTTAGCTATCTGTGTATAGAGATACGCTGTGTTCTGCCGTGTACGGAAGAACCAACATGTTAACAGGCAACTTGCCAAACTTGATACGAGTAGGTTAAACTATAAACACTTTATTACTGTACAATACAAAAGCTTGCAGGAGATGTTTCCTTCACAAGTTCACAAATGTCTCTATAATAGAGTCTTGTCCTCTATCACCGACACAACAGTATCCTCTCCTCTACGGAATTTGGGATGAACGCGGACAGGAATGAACGCCGACAGGAATGAATGCAGACATAGCTGGAATGAATGTAAACACATCTTGGAATGAACACTGACAGACCTGGAATGAAAGTCTACTATGTTAGAGAGAAAAAAAATTCAACGTTCATTCTAGGATGTGCCGACATTTAGTCCTGGCAACATTTAAACTTTCGTTTCGGCATTCGTTACAGGAGTGAAATTTTTTATCGCTTTTTTCCCAAAGTAAACAACTCCTGGAATGAAAGTCAAAATGGTATGGTGTATATAAGTAGTAATATATGAGCAGATCTCCCTACCAAGTGTTTTTTTGTGGGGTTAAAATCTGGGGTTATGCAATGGATTATGGCGTTGAATGAATTCGCCGAGTTTATATTGTATTTTATTTGAGGGGCATTTGAGTGGCATTTGAGTGGCATTTAAGTGGCATTTGAGTTTTGATTATTTTTTTACTTAATTTGAACTTATATGGCATCTACATTTTGAATGTATGGCATTTAAGTTATGATAATTTTCTTACATAATTGTATACATAATTATAACTCATAGGGTATCTAGATTTTGAATGTAAGGCATTTAAGGTTTGATAATTTTTTGTAATTCCGACTCATATGATATCTTGAGAGAGAGGAGAGATGAAAAGGGGAGAGAGAGGAGAGAGGAGATATATCTACATTGAATAAATACAGTGATTAAAAATGAAACAATATGTGAATATATACATTTATTGTGTAATAAGTAGGGAAAATCTCATATAATATAGCTAGAGTCAGTAAATATTAAATAATACAAAACACTACAACTTGTAATGACAATCAATGCATAAGCTTTTACTAAAAAAAAATATCTTGAAAACCTTCAAAACATGATCCCAAATGGAAAAAAATGGATGAAGTTAGATATTCATCTATTTGTATACATCTACAAAAAACAGGTATTTGGTGAAATATTCTTTTATTTCATTAAATTTTCATTATTTTTTTGCAAAAAATAAATCACCCTCTAAATGGTTAAATTTTATCTGTTTGTATATCTTTACAAAAAAACAGGGTATTTGGTAAAACATTCTTTTATTCTATTCAATTTTCATTAATTTTTTCAATAATTGCTTAAATATATGTCAGCAACAGGAATTTTAATAATTAAAAAAAATGTAAGAAGTAATTAAGGTATGATGGTAATAAATGTAGTTTAACAATTGTCAAGTAAATGCCTTGGCGGATGCTAAGCGGATGTAGTTCATTTATTTAGCTACAATAGAAATTGAAATTGCTGTAAGAAGCTGGATTATCAAAAGTGATATTTGGAATTATCTACTCTCTTTGGTTCTATTTTTAGTTCTATGTGTAATGGTGTAATTTGGTTAGCACTCTGTACTGCAAGGAGAAAACTGTTGCTGACTTATGGTTCTCCCTGCCGTGGTAAGATAACAATTTACTTCTATTTAGAATGGAATGTTGAGAAATGAAAGTTGGTGATTATAAACATTCACTATTCATGGATCTTGAATAAAAATGGGTATAATCTATTTATAAAAAGCCAAGTGGTTATTAGGTAGTAAAGCAGGGATAAAGCTTAGATAAGACAATGCTATTCAGAGCAGAGTAAAATATAATATTGTATAAACAGTTAAACACAAATGCAGAAAATTTGAAAAGCAATTGGATTCTGGGTAATAATAATAGTTGGAGTTATCTGATCTATGAAAGGATAACTCCACAGAAAACTTTTAACAAAGAAAATAAAATTATTTAATGAAGAGTCAATTACAGGAATGTTGTTATAATTAAAGTTCAAAAATAGTTATAAAATCTTTTCACAAGATATTGGCTGAGATTTAAGGAACTTCTAAGTCTTTAGATTTACAAGATGTGAATAATATTAATTGAGATATTAAAAATTTTGTTATTGTTGAAATTGTACAGAGTTTAGAATTGTTAAAAATTGAAACTGTTAAAATATGGAATTGTTGTTGAAGTTTGAAACTAGTAAAATTTAGAATTGTTGAAATTTGAAAAGTAGTAATATATGAGCAGATCTCCCTACCAAGTGTTTTTTTGTGGTTCTGGTCTTGGGGGTTATGCAATGGGTTACGACGTTGGATGAATTCGCCGAGTTTATATTGTATTTTACTTGAGGGGCACTTGAGTGGCATTTGAATGGCATTTAAGTGGCATTTGAGTTTTGATTATTTTTTTACTTAATTTGAACTCATATGGCAGCTAGATTTTGAATGTATGGCATTCAAGTTTTTGATAATTTTTTTACATAGTTATATACATAATTCTAACTCATAGGGTATATATGTTGGAAAATCGCCAAATTAGAACTCTAGATGGTTAAAATCTACAGTATTTGGTAATTTTGACTCATATGATATCTTGAGAGAGAGGAGAGAGGGAAAGAGGAGAGAGGAGAAAGGGTAGCATTAGCCCTCTAGATGATTAAAATTTACAGTAAATTTTGTGTAATACAAAGTACTTCAACTTCATTTATTCACTTGAGACTACATATCATCAGCATTCGAGATCGAGTTTACATATAAGAATAATTGAATTTGTATACATCTAGAGAGGGAGAGAGGAGAGAGGTTAAAGGAGAGAGAGAGAAATAGAGAGAAAGAGAGGAGATATCTTGAGAGAAAGGAGAGAGAGGATACCATTAGTCCTCTAGATGATTAAAATTTACAGTAAATTTTGTGTAATGTAAAGTACTTTAACTTCATTTATCCGCTTGAGACCACATATTATCAGCATTCGAGATTGAGTTTACGTATAAAAATAACTGTGTTTGATATATCTAGAGAGAGTGTTTAGAGGAGAGAGAGAGGAGACTTGAGCATAAATATTCCTGGTAAATTATTTATTTACAATATTATTTGTAATTATTAGTGAGAGAAATTATGAAATACTGGCGTGTAATTAAGTAATTCAGTAAGGAAATTGGTTGGAAACGTAGTAATATTATTTAAATACAGCATTGCTTTGCAACAATGATTAATAAAAACAATTATGGACGTTGGTGAGTAATTAAGTAATCTAGTAAGGAAAACTGATTGAAAATCACGGTAATATTTGGTAAAAGATACTTGCAACATGTTTTATCAGCGAAAAAATCAAACAATTTTCAAATGTTTACGAGTAACTAAGCGATTTAGTAGGAAAAACCAACTGAAACACGCAATATCTGTTTTTGAAATATTTACGATAAGCATAATTGGGATATTGCTGTTATCAAAAAAATTAAGCGAGTATCAAATGTTTACGAGTAACTAAGTGATCAGTTAGCAAAAATCGATCGAGATCACGTGTCATCCGTTACAAAATATTTTACGTCAAGTTAGCAACGAGAAAATAAAATATTTCTTACAATATCCGTTATAGCGAGTTACGATAATTTTGTACTCACCCTAAAGGTTTTCAGTCCATTTTCGGTTAGATCAAAATTTATGCGAGACGTTTTAGGTATTATTTCAGTTGACGTAATGTTACCAGTTCATTTTCACAAGTTTTAAAAAGTAATTAATTATAATACAGCGCAACTTCACTAATAAACTCATTCCAGAAAAGCCGTTAATCATCATCTCTCGCCTAATCCTATATGTTTTGATCTTTTTAATGTTATGTGTTATAAAGCCGCTCGAGAAAAGTCATTAATTTAACCTAAAAAGGAAGAGAACTTGATTGCATTTATCTCTTGTTTTTTTTATTTTTTTGATTACATATTAGTTAAGACAGCTACAGCCTTCCACCAAAACGGATTTGTGGTGTATCTCTAATTCTAGTTATCTCCGATATCGTCTAAAAACATGAACAAAGCATGACTTTATCCACTTTTTTGTTAGTTAGACTGTTACTTTTCTTAAAATAACTCATTGTTTTTTGTGTGAAATACAAACAATATATCAACATACATGGTGTATTTTCTATTTTTAGGAAGCTGTTTTGTCTAATAAAACAAGAATTATATGTTACATATACATATTTAAATGCTATCGGATAACTTTAAAGTGTTTATTACATTCCTAACTCATACTTGACGTTGTAAACTATAATTTAAGCTCTCACATTTTAATTTACTGTCTGATGATATAAAGACAGAACTACACTACATCATCAATGTTTTGCTGTTGATGTGTCTATATGCGATGAACTGCAATTGAACTAGTTAATCACACATTATATTTTTGCTATAAAAATATGTTTGGAGGAAGCGAGTTGTCATTCAAAATGAAATGTAAGTTTGGTTCTAGCTAGATGTATCTTAAAAGAGTATCAATCTAGGGATTGTAAAATTTGTTTATCCAATGCTTTACATTCAAAGAATTTTAGTTAGGTGGAAAGAAAGTTTACAAGGGTGTATGTATGACTCAAGCTTATTAATCTATCTAATCTCTATCTTCCTATTTTTTAACCAACCTTTTAATTGACTTCCACTTTTTTAAAAACAATATCAGTTATCATAGTAATGATCAGAAAATCAGTCTACGAATTAGTCTTGATAAATGACTTCAATGTTTTGGTTTTGTATGAAAATCAGTCTACGAATTAATCTTGATAAATGACTTCAATGTTTTGTATATAAGAGAAAGTATTTTTATACTAAGCAGGATCAGTTTTCATTTGCACTAAGTACAATATTTCAAGTATAGTATTAGAACACAAAACTACCAAAAATGGCCAGCAATATCCCTACAAGAAATGAGTAAGTTATATTATACTATCTTTTACAATTTTGTTGCAGTTACATTTATAAACTTATACAAATGTATATGTATATATATTACTTGTAGGTCTACAACCTCAGATGATGAGCTAGAGCTGAATATTGATGAAATAGATTTCAGTGATATGTAAGTATATTATTGAAACTTTATTATTCAACTGTATTATATAGAGTTTTTAAATAATTACAATCTTGATTTATTGTTTTATTAAGTTCTACCGATGATGAAACACTAAGGTGGTTGGAGGAGTGTTTTAAAGATGATGAAGAGAAGACGGAAAAGAGCAAAGCTAGCACGCATATTGCTATGAGTAAGTTTTTCTGTTTTATGAAAAATGTAAATTTGTCTGTAGGTACAATAATAATGACTTTACATTTACTATGTTATTTTTTTGGTAGAAAAAACATCTTCACGATTCATAGGAAGTAAGCAATGTGTTGGGAAGAACGAAAACTTCCTGTACTATAAACGCAACACATTTGAATGTAAGTATGATGAAAATATTACTTACTACATACTCATTCAATTTATAAAAAATTTTTCGAATTTTTTCAAAAAAATAGCATAACTACATTCGCATTTTCTATTTTAGTTCAAGCAGAGAATCCTCAATTAAGACAATATAAGGAAGTAAGTCTTCTAGACGGAAATATAAAAGAAGATAGAGAGTGTTTTAAGTGTAAGTGACATGCATTATCTTTATATATATATATATATACATATACCATGCTTAAGAAAGTTATCTATATATGATGAGAATTTGTTTATTTTGTTTGTAGATATTGATAACAAAAGCCCTAGGTATTTCCTTTCAGTGCTCTCATTGTTATTGATAGCATATGGCACAAAGATGTTGAGTGAAGCACTGAAAGGAAACAAAAACAACGTCTCTTGTATATTTTGTGGTAAGAAGTTTAAATTACGGGGATTGCATGAGCCTGGCCGAGTTCTTTCAAGACATTTTTGTGCTCACTTGTTTATTTATTATTGTTTATGTGGAAAATCGCATACAACTTTGAGAGATCTTCAGCAACATAGTTGTATTTTAAAAACTAAAATGTTTTTTATTGTTGATATTGCTAGTTACAATAATTTTGTTTTATTTATTAATAGAAAATATTCTGAATTACTTATGGATATTACTTTTCCGAAAAATCTTGCGTTAGTGTATCTCTATCCAATAGAAGGTTATTTTTTTGAAAACATTGTTTTAGATTTTGAATTAGGGAGTAAATGGTTGGCGATAGCTAAAAAACCTGCTGCTGAAGATCGAAAACTTTTGATTGAAAACCAGTGTAAAAAAATGAGAGCACTTATTTCTTCAGATTCTGATCTTTCAGAAACTGAAGAAAGTAATAATGACTTAATTTCTGTTGCTAGTTCACAGTGCAGTCCAAAAACCAGTGTTTTAGAATCTAATACTATAACAGTTAAACCTCAAACCCAAGTAGATTTAAAAGAAAGCCAAAAGATTGATGATAAGAAAATTGATTTAACTTCACTTAAATTAATTTTGAATATAAAAGATGGACTGAAAAAAAAAGGGTTTTAATGATTGTGTTAAATTGAAATTAGCGTCTATTAGACAAAAAATGCAGAAAAACTCAGACTTTTCTCAAGAAGAAGTTCTTGTACTAACTGCACTCTTAGGTGAGTTTTAAAATTTTTATTTCACTATATTTTTTAATATTATCATGGCTCTGGAATAGGTCTTATGCAACTACCCTATTTTATAATTTCTTACCACAAAATATATAGTGAATAGGATGTTTTTTTATAAATACTCTCTATATATATATATTATATATACAGACAATAGTCTGTGTTTTTATGAATACTTTATTCATATGTATACATTTCATGTAAAAAATGTTCTGTCATTAGTTTACCATAGACTTTATGCAACTATCCTATTTTATAATTTCTTACCACAAAATATATAGTTAATAGGACGTTTTTTTATAAATACTCTCTATATATATATTATATATACAGACAATAGTCTGTGTTTTTATGAATACTTTATTCATATGTATACACTTCATGTAAAATTGTTCTGTCATTAGTTTACCTAATGCATTATTTTTATTTGTTTTGTGGTTGAGAACTCCATACGCTTCATTCTTCCTGTATTACTTTGCATAATATTACAAAATAAATATTACATCAACTACCTTCATACTGCATTCAAGTGATGAAACAGTAAATTTCACATCTGTATTACTGAATCTATAGCATTGTTATGAAAAAGACTATAATTACTTAATTATTATGTCATATCGTGACAAACTATCAACACCCAATTCACAAAACTGTAAAACCTAAAGTATAATGCTTGTGGTTGTAAAAAGTCTTCTACTGTTTTGGTTTCTCAAACAAATTATAAAACATTTTTCACAATTTTTTGTGTAAAAAGCGGAGTTGTCTTACCATTTTGACACAATGTGCCGACAACTTTTACATATTTTTTCAAAAACGAACTTTAGAAATTATAAATGGGAGTTGTCTTAACATTTTTGAAAAATGAGACGATAACTTTAAATATTTATTTTTGTGTCGGAACATTGAAATTTTGTAACATTTTAGAGTTGTAACCCCGAAAGTTTTACAAATTGGCTAAATTACTAATGTTAAATATGAATAAAATACTTTATTACACTAAATATATACAAATTATTGCACAATACAAATAATATGTAATTTAATGTTCATGAGTTGTTGCTGATAGATTTTGGCGAGTCGACGGTCATTCACTTGTACACGTATTCTATCTAAAAGCATACATAGATGTCGATATAACAACTACATTATACTATGGTGAAAAATATGGCTATTAGTAGTTACTTATTACTAGTGAAGATTAACATACCTTAATTAAATTTCCGATATTGAAATCCTGCTAGCTTCGCTTGAAATGTGATTGTCATCTTCATTGCTTTTCTCACTATCATTGTCGACAACTTCATCTTTTTCCTCAAATTTTTTGTTCTCAGAGTCATCATCCGTCATATTATCATCTTCTTCATCAGTATAAGCATCAATGTTATCATCGTCATCATCATCATCATCAGCAGCATCATCAGCAGCAACATCATCATCATAACTTTTCATCAGCTCAGCATCATCAAATAGAGAAAGTCTGAAAGCTATTCCTTCTTTTTCACTTGAAGTAGATAGAAGCATCAAAGCTTCTTCAACACTCAGAATCGTGAGAATGTGTTTCTTTGTGCCGCTTTCAGTTGTCATCGTACTTTTATAGTGGATCATACCACATTCATGATTTTTGATCTTCAAAACGTTCTCAGGAAGGACTACAATCTTCCCAGTCATCAAAGATCCGTCATTCATCATGTATCTGTAAGTGACAGTGTGAGTGATACGTAAAGGCGATGTATCTTGTTTTCGTTTTCGCTGCTTCGACTTCAAATTTTTCCAAACTGAAAGTCTAGTGAATGTCAGAAGAGTGTTGACAGGAATATTATCGAAAGTGATGATATCAAAGTATGCTTGCAACTGTTTCAATGATTTTTTTCTCAAGATTTAAATAAGCTATTTTCACGCGAATGGAAACCGTTGCTTTCGCGGGAATAAATAATTTATTTTCACGCGAATAGAAACCAATGCTTTCGCGGGAATAAATAATTTATTTTCACGCGAATAGAAACCAATTCTTTCGCGGGAATAAATACTTTATTTTCACACGAATGCAAACTGTTGCCTTCGCGGGAATAAATGATTTAATTTCCCGCGAATGGAAACCGTTGCTTTCGCGGGAATAAATATTTTATTTTCACGCGAATAGAAACCAATGCTTTCGCGGGAATAAATAATTTATTTTCACGCAAATAGAAACCAATGCTTTCGCGGGAATAAATGATTTTATTTCCTGCGGATGAAAGTCAATGTTGTCGCGGGAATAAATACTTTATTTTCACGCGAATACAAACCGTTGCTTTCGCGGGAATAAATACTTTATTTTCACGCGAATACAAACCGTTGCTTTCGCGGGAATAAATAATTTATTTTCACGCGAATAGAAACCAATGCTTTCGCGGGAATAAATATTTTATTTTCACGCGAATAGAAACCAATTACTCCCGCGAAAGCAACGGTTTCCATTCGCGTGAAAATAAAGTATTTATTCCCGCGAAAGCAACGGTTTGTATTCGCGTGAAAATAAAGTATTTATTCCCGCGACAACATTGACTTTCATCCGCGGGAAATAAAATCATTTATTCCCGCGAAAGCATTGGTTTCTATTCGCGTGAAAATAAAGTATTTATTCCCGCGAAAGCATTGGTTTCTATTCGCGTGAAAATAAATTATTTATTCCCGCGAAAGCAACGGTTTCCATTCGCGTGAAAATAGCTTATTTATTCCCGCGAAAGCATTGGTTTGTATTCGCGTGAAAATTATTTATTTATTCCCGCGAAAGCATTGACTTTCCTTCGCGTGAACAAATGTTGATTCATAGAGATTGACACGAGATGGTATTCATAGGGTTTAATCAGTACAACTTTAGCTATATAAGAGCCATAGTTTTCACACAGAAAGCATCCAGTTCTACAACGGCTATCAGAGAAGCAACATCTACTACAGCTATTAGAAGAGCATCAAGGTAAAAACTTAATAAATTACAGTTTTTACTCATATATTATTTATTATACTAAAACAACTGAACAAAATTAATCATCTGTTTTTTTGTTTTTTTTCAGATTCAATGACAAAAAATGGAAATAGTTAACAACACAGAATCAGAAACTCAGCCTAAATCTTTGACTCAAGAGGACTTGATACTTCTACAAAACATATGCAATAAAAAAATTGAAGAGAGAGTGCGAATTATCTCAAACAATTGTAAATTCATACAGAAAGACTTGATAGAGCAGCTAAATAGTTTTCGAACTGAATCTTTTCTAACATTAAAGCTCTTAGGGAATGATGTTACATCAGACATTCAGAGATTACATTATGTATTACAACAACGACAATATCAACTAGAACAGGTAAACACACCAATTTCTATCGAGTGTGCTCGTAAAGAACTTGCTCTAAAAAGAAGAAACATGCAGCGACAGTCCGCTCAAAGACAAGCTAGAAGGGTAAGGACTCAACAACGTAAGACACGACAAGCTACAAAAACATCCGATTAACAGTCAATTTTTGATGATAAGGTAATAATTAATAAAAAAGTACTATTTAGTAAGAGTTTGTAGTTGTTTTAAATTTCTGTTTAACCATTCTATACTAATACATAACTTTTTATTTTAGTTCATTATGGAATCAAAAGTACATAGAACAGAAGTCTTCCTTCCTAAGTTTGTATTATTTAATATTTACTGACTCTAGCTATATTGTATGAGATTTTCCCTACTTATTACACAATAAATGTATATATTCACATATTGTTTCATTTTTAATCACTGTATTATTCAATGTAGATATATCTCCTCTCTCCTCTCTCCTCTTTTTATCTCTCCTCTCTCTCTCAACATACTCTCTCCTCTACCAAATACTCCTCTCTCCTCTCTTGCAGTTATTTCCCAAATACTGTAGATTTTAACCATCTAGAGGTCTAATTTGGTGATTTTCCAACATATTTTATAGCATTTAATATACTTATTATGTAATAAATGTATATTATTCAATGTAAATGTAAATATATCCATAAATATGTACATAATTATCCATATATACATAAATGTATAAAAAACTAAAAAATCTCTCTCCTCTCTCTTCTCTCCTCCCTCATCTCTCCTCTCCCCTCTCTCCAAAGACTATGCATTGATTGTCATTACAAGTTGTAGTGCTCTGTATGACTACATTGTAAAGAAAAATACTATATATTGATTGTCATTACAAGTTGTAGTGCTCTGTACTACTTAGTATTTACTAACTCTAGCTATATTATACAAGAATATTTTCCTACTTATTATGTAATAAATGTATATAATCACATATTGATTCATGATTGTGATTACAAGTTGTAGTGCTCTGTACTTATTATGTAATAAATGTATATAATCATACAATGATTCATTTTTAATCAATGTATTTATTCAATTTAGATATATCTCCTCTCTCCTCTCTCTCTATGTAGATATAAATATACCCATAAATATGTACATAATTGACCATATATACATTAATGTATAGAAAACTAAAAGATCTCTCACTCCTCTCTCTCTCTCTCAAGATACCATATGTATGTATGTATGAATGCATTGATTGTCATTACAAGTTGTAGTGCTTTGTGTTACTTAGTATTAACTGACTCTAGCTATATTATATAGGAAGATTTTCCCTACTTATTATGTAATCAGGTATATAATCATATAATGTTTCATTTTTGATCAATATATTTATTCAATGTAGATATATCTCCCCTCTCTCTATGTAGATATAAATATAGCCATAAATATGTACATAATTAACCATATATACATGAATGTATAGAAAACTAAAAAATCTCTCTCCTCTCTCTCTCTCTCTCCTCTCTCATCTCCCATCTCTCCTCTCTCCTCTCCCCTCTCTCTCAAGATACCATATGAGCTCGAGTTATGTAAAACAATTATCAAAACTTAAATGCCATACATTCAAAATCTAGCTGCCATATGAGTTCAAATTAAGTAAAAAAAGAATCAAAACTCAAATGCCACTTAAATGCCACTCAAATGCCACTCAAGTACCCCTCAAATGAAATACAATATAAACTCGGCGAATTCATCCAACGTCGTAACCCATTGCCTAAACTCCAAGGTCTAATCCACAAAAAAACACTTGGTAGGGAGATCTGCTCATATATTACTACTTTGAAACCAATAAAACTTGGAATAATTGAAGCTTGAAACCAGCAATGTTTTTATGTGACACAAAATTTCTGCTAAATATTAGAGAGCAAGTTAGTTATGGTAATAAGGAACAGTCTTACAGAGTAAAATAGTCCAAAAGCTCCAGAGATTAGAGTCGAGGGAGTGATCAAGTCCAAGGGCTCAGGTGACTGGTGGGGTGCTGATGGAACTGGGTCCTGTTGCTGTCGACGGCGATAAAGTTGTTGATATGATATTAGTGTAGAATAATGTTTGTTGCAATACCTTCCGCGGGAAATTTGTTTGTTGATTTTGAAGTTAGCTGTGGGCTTTAGTCTTCTGTAGGAATTGACGTCTGTGAACTTTTGTTGTTGTGGGCTTGTGAATCTTCTTTGAGTGTTTGGTCAGCTTGTAGTTGTTTGTTCTTCCAAGATTGGGATGATTTCCTTCAAAGATTGGGATAGATTAATATGTATGGATGTCTGTCTGTTGCAGAAAGCCGAAGCTGTTTATCTACAACCACAGATAGCGAGTAGAATCTGGAATATTGAGGTTGATAGCTGACAGAACTGTTTGTAAATCACAGCAACCTGAAGTCCTAGGTTGGGTGCTCTAACCGTGATAAATACTGACGGTGAGAATTAATTGATGCCACAGAAAATTTGTATATGAAATATTGCCACAAAGTGTTGAAAATTTAGTTTGAATACTGAATTGTGTGAGACTGCTGGCCAGCTGTCCTATCTCTATGAAATCTATATCAGTACTGCTGGATAAAATTTTACATTTTTTTGTTTCCACATGTACATTCACCAATCGTTGAGCAAGGCCTCAGTCTCACAGCCAATCACTGTTATCTTTATTATTAGTTCGCTGCTGAAATGTTTGTAAAAATTTACATTGTGCAATTTAATACCTTTGGCTACACCTCAAATCATAAAACTCTCACGCCCGTTTGTGTGGTGTGATTATTCATTTATTTTAATTGGATTCCTATACACTAAGATTTTATGGTAACGTTGGCATTTTGACACTTGCATCAATAATTAGGTGGACTTTGGTCAGTATATACATTCAGTTCTGTCAGTAGCCATAAAAAAATCTTTGCATTGGGTTTGTATCCCTGGTTGTTATCATTTTTTTTGGATAGATTGGAATACAAAATAACAGATCAATGAAACAGACATATCACAAACATCTCAATGGTTAAATTCAGGTGTTTAAAGCATAAGCGGTTAATAGCATTTTATTTGCAGCTTTCAAAAGGGTGTACACTGTATTTGCATAAAATGCTCATTTATAAATGGGTGGACTGTTTCATGGAATCAAGGGTGGATTGGCATATTCATACCTTACCCACTGTCTGCAATAAAATACATGATTGATTAAAATATATATATATTCAAAACATGGTCATTTCATTTGTGCGGGTGGGTCAATGGTTAAAGACGGGTCAGACAACCTTTTAATGCTTTATCAATTCATAATCTAGTCTCCACCTTTCTAAGCTTTGTGACATTTTCAGTCCATCTAGCATGACTCATTTATTTTGATACCTGTGTTGTTTCACTGATGTATAGCTTTGGCAGATGTATTACATTTACCATTAATCATAGTAGTAATATATGAGCAGATCTCCCTACCAAGTGTTTTTTTGTGGGGTCATAATCTGGGGTGATGCAATGGGTTACGGCGTTGGATGGATTCGCCGAGTTTATATTGTGTTTTATTTGAGGGGTACTTGAGTGGCATTTGAGTGGCATTTAAGTGGCATTCGAGTTTTGATTATTATTTTACTTAATTTGAACTTATATGGTATATACATTTTGAATGTATGGCATTTAAGTTTTGATAATTTCTTTTCATAACTCGAGCTCATATAGCATCTTGAGAGAGAGGAGAGAGGAGATGTATCTACCTTGAATAAATTCATTGATTAAAAGCGAATCAATGTATGGCTATATACATTTATTACATAATAAGTAGGGGTAAAATCTCCTCATATAATATAGCTAGATACATAATTCGAACTCATATATACATTGAATGCTATAAAATATATCAGATGATAAAGTTAAATATTCATCTATTCTTTATCGATATTTATAAGGATGATGAAAGATTTTTTGTATTTTATATACATATATATATAGTTATAGTAACTGTGGTAAAAGAAGTCTATTATGAAGGTTTTTATTTAAGCCAAAGTAGGCTCGGTAGATACTCCATCAGAACACACTCGTCTTTTAGCATAAAAATATGTGAGACCTCGTTTTATTTGGTTGTATGTCAACATTTTTTGATCCTTTACTACAAATCCTCGATTTTTACCCATAAACGACTTTTTTGTGTTCAATACATTTAGATAACTGTCTTTGTTCAATTGATTAATTCGTTTGTTCAAACCTTTTGAGCTAAACTTGTTTCCTTTTTCTCCCCAGCAGTAATAGGATTTAGAGTTAAGTGCAACAATTCCATCTCCGGTAAATTCCTCTTTAAACAGCCCAGGTGTTCTTTTTCCGTGTTTTAGTACTTTTTCACAACAGTCTTGCGTGCTCCATTCTAAACCCATTGTTTTGGTTCTTAAAAACTCATCCCTATGTTTGTCACAGTATGGGCGTGGAAACCAATCACCATATTCATTGTAAAACTCTTTTTTCATACTTGGTTTTACCAGTGTTTCTAATGTTCCGCTCAACGCCATGTATGCGCTATCTGTATCCATTTCAACATATTGGAAATCACTTCTGTCAATATATCTATAAATAAAAAGTTTGTTTCGATTTCAATTATTTGGAAGTTTTACTTACTTACACATAATAATGGTAGGGAATTAGGTTTCACTTACTTATCCATAAAGTCGTAGTAAAACTGTAGCATTCTCAGTTTAGCATACTGTAGCACGGAGAAACCCAAGTGTACTGGAACATTCATAGTTAGCTGAAATGATGGTGATACTGATTAGCAAAGTAAACTTGTGGAATATAAATTTTGAATTGCAAAATAATTGTTTTAAAACTTACTAGCTGTTTACAGGTTACGATTTCATAAAAATCATCTGCTATCTCTTCCATGGCGATAAATTTGTTTCCTCTGATACGAAATGAAGCTTTTCTGGCGCCTTCGATGAACTTGATGGTGGTATGTTTTTCTTTATCAGTGATTGTTTTTCCATAAGCAGCATTTCCTACCAACTTGCTAGTAGTAGCGAGTAATTCTTGACTAGGGTCTGCATCTCCCATTCTCCTAGCGTCTGAAACCGATGTTCCAAAAGCTTCAAAAGCTTTTCTAGGAATATATTCTATTAGCTGATAAACTTTGGTGACTTTCAATCCTTGTTTCAAGTACCATTTCAACAAAGGACTCATTAGCAATATCTTATCTCCGTACATACTTCCAACTAATGAGCGTTGAGGAGTCTTTAAAAACCCTTCGGCTTCAGCAAAGACTTTCATTTCATCGCTCAAGTGTTCTCTGGTTAACATCGTATTTTTAAAAATCGGAGGCATTTCGGAGAACTTTTCTTCCTCTTCCTCAGGAACTTCGATGTCACATTCAACAAATCCGAAGAATTCTTCTGATTGAACTCTCTCCAACACTTCTTCTTGATTCAGCTTTTTTTCAAGTATTTTAGGGTAGAAAGAATTGTAAAACGTGTTGACAAATTTTTGTAAATTTGTATGAGTTTTTACACGCTTCATCCAGTCACACTCCCAAATCGAGATTACAGTGTAACCTAATGCTCGAAGATATTCTTCATTTTCCATCGTAGTTTTAAACAGATTTGCTTTTGATTTTCTTCCAGTAGCTTGAAGCTCTTGTTCTTTAGCGTTGTTATAAGAGCAGTCGTGTCCATGCCAAAAACATCCGTGGAATTGAAAGACATGACGATTTTCAACACAGAAACCATCAACTGGTAATCCTCGCTGTCCGAGAGTAACTTCTCCTCCATTGAGCTGATGTCTGATATTGATTTTTTTTGAGAACATTTGGAACTGTAACCAGCTATGAGCTATCTTGCTAAATTTTACTGGTTCAGCGACAAAGGAGTTTTCGATTTTTCTTCTTCGAGGATAGCCAGTAGGCATTGATTGCATCATACACCATAAATAGAGCGCATTTGCATCAACTCCATAGATTCTATCACAAATCTTTGCTTCTTTTCCCAACCAATGTTCTCTAATTTTAGTTATACCTTTTTCGTGATATCTATGCATCACTAGACTTGGTCCACCAACTATATTTTTCTTTATTAGAGGATAAAGTTCTGCATTGCAGTTGTCAAGCAGACAAATTGGGAGAGTCTGACGAAACGAGTTACCAAGTTCATCAAAATTCAAGTATGTGGAGAGGTATGGAGGGGGTGGTTGAGGTGCTTTGTTAAACATCCATCGAATCGCTAATCCTGGTAAAGATATACCATCTTTTAACATATCAATCCCATGCTCTCTGTAGATTGATCTTTGTCTTTCCAACGCTTGAACAAATGGTTTTACATCCAAGTTGTTGTACCATTTTAAAAAATCCCTCATTGTCTTCATGTCGTTATTTTTCCATGCTTCTTGACAAATTATGTACTCTTCTTCACTGATATTCTTTTGTTTTAAAGAACTGTAAAAAGCTTCTCTTGGAGGTAGATGTTCTTGATTAAGTTGTTCCAAGTCTTTCATCCATTCATAAGGAAAAAATCCTTTTCCGGCTTCACATTTGTATGCTTTGAGATACATTTCATAGCTATATCCAGGAGCGATGAAGTTTGTACAATCTAAAAACAAAAAAGATCCTATTCCGATAACAGGCATCTTGGTTCCTTTTTTTATAACAAAATCAAAATCTGTGTCGGAGACATCTTTCAATTTTTGAAGCAGTTTTCCTTTCATCACATTGACATCATAAGTCTGTGAATTGAAACCTAGAATAGGGAGTTTTTTCATATAGCTGTACAAATCATCCAGAACTTTTTCAGCTCCTGTTCTACGTCTGAAACGATTTTTTTCAAAATCACTACGAAACTTTTCTTCAGCTTCTTCCAGTCGTTGTAATTCACCTTCTATCTGTTTTATGATTCGCGAAAATTGTTTTTCCAATCGGCTATATGATTCTTCACTAATATCATCCAAGTATTCAATGAACTTTCCAACGCATTCATCATCATCCCCATTATTGACAATACAACGCGGGTTGTTGAAGCCTGGTACATTTGAACAAATTGAAATACTTAAAAGTTTATGCTCATTCGTGTAAATGGTTGTGTCTGTATCTCGATCTTTTTCGCAATTAGGTAACAAACACTCTATGTCAAATGTTGCAAAAAATGGATAGTATCTCAAGGAATCATCTGACCCGATATCTATCCCGAATTGAACCTTCAGTTTGTCGAATATTGTAGCAGTAGGACTGTATTGCCCTCCAGAAAACTGCATAGTTGTTGCCTCTGAGATTGAACATCTGTGTCTTTTCAGATTCCCCAATCTATCATAACAAGTAGAACAGGTTGGACATCTGTAGGCTTTGACATATCCTTCCAAGTTTGTAATAAGACTGAAGTGATTGATATAAAGATCCAAATATAGATTCTCCTTATAACTGGAGTTTGAATTCCAAATAACTGTTGAAGTCATATCATCATTTAAAGAAAACACTGTTATCTTCAGTTGAAATGCTCGCTCCAAAAGCAATAAATCAGCTTCTGTCACTCCTTTCCCATCATACCTTTTACCACTATCACCATAGATGAAACTATGATATTGTTGTTGGTACTCCTTCACCTCCTTAATTATCGGATCTTTTGCAATTCCACCGTTTTTTTGTAGTTCTTTGTGTAATGCTAGACATCTAAAAAAACAAAGATTGTCGGTAATTCGTTTTCCTTTTGTGTTTTTTAACATGGTTCGTATGTGTCTGTTGTTAAGGAGGTGAGAGGGTAAATGCTCTGGTGGTGATCCAACTTTTCCCATTCCGAGTAGTTTGTAGAAATAAAACGAAATGTTTGTGATCAACATCAATCTCCAAGTCGTATTTGGTCTCCGTCTCAAGCTATTTGTACGATGATCAGTCTCCATAACATCAACAAAGAAGTCATCAAGATCTCCTTCAGTTTCAATCAGTTTAGCTTTTGGATATACAGTAGCATTGTTTGATGATGAGTGAAAGTATCGGAGTTCACCATCATTTTTATTTTCTAGTATACAACCTACGCTACAGTTGACTTTTGCTCTCGAGCTCAATTGTCTCCAAACTTTTTTTTAGCAATTCTAACACTCTTGAATCATGATAGTCATTTTGGTAGGTATCAGCTTGGTCTCTTGGAATCCCATCCCAAAGTCTTACATTTAAAAGTTCTATGACTTTTCCAGCTCTATGTTTCGTTTTCATAGCTCCCCAATATCTAGCTATCAAATCATCCCATTCTTCATCTTGAAAAGTTGGAGCTGTGCTATCATCAACAATACCTAGGGTTGATGCTCGGGTAGGTCTTTCAAAATTTAAATCTTCCATTTCTTCTTCTTGTTCTTCCTCTTGTGCTTCTTCCTCTTCTTCTTCTTCTTCATTTTCTATCATTGGATCATTCTCATTTTCTTCAACTATCTCCTCCACAACCGGCTCTATATCTTGAGCTATTATGCTAGTCTTTGGTGGTGAAGGCTCAGCACCAAATCCTATTTGATTGATTGTTTCATCGGGTAAACGAAAACAAATGAGATTTTCTTCTAACCATTTCCAATTGGGGGAAATTTCAGGGTTTTTTCTTCTACATTCTCCTCCCGATAATTTAAACTTTGTCTACAATAGAAATGCTAACACATAATAGTTGTTCTATAAAACATTCACATACATTTTATATAAAATGTAACAGAAGAAAAAAATGACTTAAACACCATTATCAATTAATTTTTAAAATGGAATTAGGAAAAAAGACTCAAACATTATTATTAGTTAAGTTTTTAAAAACTTACTGTGTACTATGACATGAATTCCCAACTCCCTCTTTTACATTAATTCTCTGATATTCTGAGTCCTGTCTACAATAAAGAGATAACGCATTATTTTTGCTGATTCATGAGATGAGTATAAGAAAAAAGCAAAAAAATTACTCTACTAATGTTATTAATTTATGATTTTAAAAACTTACTGCTTATCAAAGGCTATTGTATTTTCAGTAGTTGCTGAAACTTGAAAAGTCGAAGGTTTGTCTTGAAAAGCATTTTCAAGTTCCATCTCCATTTCATTTTCATATTCAGCATTGCATTCATCATTCATGTATTCATTATCAGCGTTTGAAAAACCGATATCATTTTGATTTTTCATGAGCCATTCCCATTCCTTATGTATGTCTACATCAGTATCATCCTCTTCTGTTTCCATAGCACTATAATAACAATAAAATCATTGCTTTTTAATAGAAGTGACAATAGCACATAAAAAGGTAAGTTAAATGTCTCAGCTAATAAATTTTACCTTGTGAATAAAACTCCTAGTAGTCAGTTGGTATATTATATAGTAGATGTTGAGGCTTCAGTTACTGTTGTTAGAACGAGTGATTTATTATGTGAAAGCATTACTTTTTAAGTAGACAAAAACTTAAGTGAGATAATTAAGGCGGATTATTAAGTCTTAGCTTCAATGAAAATTTTCAAATTCACACAGAAAAACTTTTAATAGTCAGTGGATGTAGTAGTAGATGTTGCTCCTCCGATCACTGTTGTAGAACTGGATGCTTTCTGTGTGAAAACAGTGGCTCTTAAATAGGTAAAGCTGCACTGGTTGAACTCTATGAATACCAACCTTCTTTATAATATAACTATGAATCAGAATTTTGTCCACGCGAAAACCAATGCTTTCGCGGGAATAAATAATTTATTTTCACGCGAATAGAAACTGTTGCTTTCGCGGGGATACAAATTTTATTTTCACGCGGATACAAACCAATGCTTTCGCGGGAATAAAAACTTTATTTTCACGCGAATGGAAACAGTTGTTTTCGCGGGAATAAATACTTTATTTTCACGCGAATGGAAACTGTTGCTTTCGCGGGAATAAATCATTTATTTTCACGCGAATAGAAACTGTTGCTTTCGCGGGAATACAAATTTTATTTTCACGCGGATACAAACCAATGTTTTCGCGGGAATAAAGACTTTATTTTCACGCGAATGGAAATAGTTGTTTTCGCGGGAATAAATAATTTATTTTCACGCGAATAGAAACTGTTGCTTTCGCGGGAATACAAATTTTATTTTCACGCGGATACAAACCAATGCTTTCGCGGGAATAAATACTTTATTTTCACGCGAATGGAAACCGTTGTTTTCGCGGGAATAAATAATTTATTTTCACGCGAATACAAACTGTTGCTTTCGCGGGAATACAAATTTTATTTTCACGCGGATACAAACCAATGCTTTCGCGGGAATAAATACTTTATTTTCACGCGAATGGAAACCGTTGTTTTCGCGGGAATAAATAATTTATTTTCATGCGAATAGAAACTGTTGCTTTCGCGGGAATACAAATTTTATTTTCACGCGGATACAAACCAATGCTTTCGCGGGAATAAATACTTTATTTTCACGCGAATGGAAACTGTTGTTTTCGCGGGAATAAATACTTTCATGCAAAAGCATTGGTTTGTATCCGCGTGAAAATAAAATTTGTATTCCCGCGAAAGCAACAGTTTGTATTCGCGTGAAAATAAATTATTTATTCCCGCGAAAACAACTGTTTCCATTCGCGTGAAAATAAAGTCTTTATTCCCGCGAAAGCATTGGATTGTATCCACGTGAAAATAAAATTTGTATTCCCGCGAAAGCAACAGTTTCTATTCGCGTGAAAATAAAGTCTTTATTCCCGCGAAAGCATTGGTTTGTATTCGCGTGAAAATAAAATTTGTATTCCCGCGAAAGCAACAGTTTCTATTCGCGTGAAAATAAATTATTTATTCCCGCGAAAACAACTATTTCCATTCGCGTGAAAATAAAGTCTTTATTCCCGCGAAAACATTGGTTTGTATCCGCGTGAAAATAAAATTTGTATTCCCGCGAAAGCAACAGTTTCTATTCGCGTGAAAATAAAGTCTTTATTCCCGCGAAAGCATTGGTTTGTATCCGCGTGAAAATAAAATTTGTATTCCCGCGAAAGCAACAGTTTCTATTCGCGTGAAAATAAATTATTTATTCCCGCGAAAACAACTATTTCCATTCGCGTGAAAATAAACTATTTATTCCCGCGAAAACATTGGTTTGTATCCGCGTGAAAATAAAATTTGTATTCCCGCGAAAGCAACAGTTTCTATTCGCGTGAAAATAAATGATTTATTCCCGCGAAAGCAACAGTTTCCATTCGCGTGAAAATAAAGTATTTATTCCCGCGAAAACAACTGTTTCCATTCGCGTGAAAATAAAGTTTTTATTCCCGCGAAAGCATTGGTTTGTATCCGCGTGAAAATAAAATTTGTATTCCCGCGAAAGCAACAGTTTCTATTCGCGTGAAAATAAATTATTTATTCCCGCGAAAGCATTGGTTTTCGCGTGGACAAAATTCTGATTCATAGTTATATTATAAAGAAGGTTGGTATTCATAGAGTTCAACCAGTGCAACTTTAGCTATTTAAGAGCCACTGTTTTCACACAGAAAGCATCCAGTTCTACAACAGTGATCAGAGGAGCAACATCTACTACACTTTCAATTGCAACTACTAGAAACTTTCTCTTTATAAAAGGTAAAATTTAAAACTTATTATTCCCTACCTAACAAAGATCAAAATTAGTTTAGCTATAATGTAAAGTATGAAATAAATAATCTTTTAGTTCCACATGAAAAGCTGAATTATATGTTATTTCTTTCTTTTTTAGAACACTATGGAGGATTTTTCTGCTTCTTACACGAATTTAAAGCCAATCGAAAACAAACAAAAAACGTTCAAAACACCCAAAAGAAAAAACTCTAACTCTGTCACAAAAGAAGCAGCGATAAAGAAACGAGCTCTTCCAAAACTGGTTTTACCCACAACATCAAACAATATGGAACAAAAAGAATTGCTCACTGATGCTGACAGAGCTCTCAATATGGCCAAATCTCTCCAAAAATGGAAGGCATGTGATTTGAAAAAGATTGGAGGGTTTCTTACACTAGCATCACTTCCTGTTCCATCAGTTTTGCAAATCGTTTCTATTGAGCAGAGTACTGGTGCATACGGAAACTACTACATTCTCACTTATCTTGATAATTCAACTGGAGCGAATTTTCAGAAAGTCGTTTGTCCAAGTAGAGTAGTTGAAAGCTTCAATGTTGATAACTACCCATTACCTTTCAACATTTTGTACTTGGGTGAGATGGAAAACTCAAAAAAACCAGAGACTACTTACTACAATGTCAAACGTATCAGTACAAAACGATTAACCACAATGGAAGCTACTGCTGAAGCTGAAAAACTGAGAAAAATGAGTGAAGAAGAACTCAAACTCGCTTACGACATCGAGTATCTCAGTAATTTCAAAGATTGTTCCATTTTTGCTTACATCGAAGTTGTAGAAAGATTCATTCCTTTCCGATTCAATGGAGAAGAATCCATTGTAAATTGCATTCGCTATGTCACTGAAAAGAATGGAAAAAGAGAGACGAGAACGCTTTTACTACCAATCAGATATAACGAGGAAGCTAAAAGATGTGCACCTGGTGTGATGATTTACAAAGGAAAAAAACAGAGTAAGAATGGAAATCCTATTCCATACCACAATGTTGTCTTCATTTCTTCAACCAACGCTAGTGATTGGGAGCAATATTGCACACAAACAAGTTCCAATGAGGTGCTAACAAAAACGAATAATGAGGATGAAGTTCTTAAGGAATTCCTAGAAAACGAATTACAAGATTTTGATGAACCACTTGGTGTTGATGGTATGTAAACTCAATATCAAATGCTGACAACAGGTAGTCTCAAGCGGATAATGAATGAATAAAAAAAAAGCCTGTGTATTCATTGACATTACAAGTTGTACTGTTTTGTATTACTTACTATTTACCGACTCTAACTATATTATATGGAAAGATTTTCCCTACTTATTATACAATAAGTCTATATAATCATATAATAATTCATAGAAAAGTCTAAAGGTTCTCAGGTGATTAACTCACCAAAAGTTCCGGTTTTGCAAAACATTTGAAGATCTTCCTATCCTAAGCATTATACGAGTGACTGTACTTTTTTATCCAGTTGAAATATCTAAAAACTTCAGTAACTTAGTATTTACTGACTCTAGCTATATTATATGAGATTTTCCCTACTTATTACACAATAAATGTATATATTCACATATTCTTTCATTTTTAATCACTGTATTTATTCAATGTAGATATATTTCCTCTCTCTCCTCTCTCTCAAGATATCGTATGACTCGGAATTACAAAAAATTATCAAACCTTAAATGCCTCACATTCAAAATCTAGACATCCTATGAGTTATAATTATGTATACAATTATGTAAAAAATTATCATAACTTAAATGCCATACATTCAAAATCTATATACCATATAAGTTCAAATTAAGTAAAATAATAATCAAAACTCGAATGCCACTTAAATGCCACTCAAATGCCACTCAAGTACCCCTCAAATAAAACACAATATAAACTCGGCGAATCCATCCAACGCCGTAACCCATTGCATCACCCCAGATTATGACCCCACAAAAAAACACTTGGTAGGGAGATCTGCTCATATATTACTACTAATCATTTTTTTCAGGATTCCACTAGACTTACTGTCTGCTGGGAGAGATGTTGAATATATGTATGGAAGCACGCCCAAACAAGTTAATATTTTTCTTTGTTTGATTTTGGTCTCAATTTGCTTGAACATCTTGTTTGCCTGCACATCTTGACTTTCTGTTGGTGTTTCACAAGCATAATTACATTTGTATTACTGCTGTTATTTCTGTATCCTGACATATACATTATTCATTATTTTCTTATTGTTAGGTAAGCAACCTATCATACAAAATTAGTTTCTTGAGTGAGGGCTTTATCCCACAATTTCCTTTTTGAATTTTTTCAAAAATTTACCATTTTTTCAAAACAATCATTTATATATACAATTTCCATTATTTTTTTAAACAGAACAATCTCTATCTCTGAGAGGTTGGAGATATTGAGGTAGAAAACTTAGACATGATGATAGTAGTAATATATGAGCAGATCTCCCTACCAAGTGTTTTTTTGTGGATTTGACCTTGGAGTTGAGACAATGGGTTACGACGTTGGATGAATTCGCCGAGTTTATATTGTGTTTTATTTGAGGGGTACTTGAGTGGCATTTGAGTGGCATTTAAGTGGCATTTGAGTTTTGATTATTTTTTACTTAATTTGAACTTATATGGTATATAGATTTTGAATGTATGGCATTTAAGTTTTGATAATTCTATACATAATTCGAACTCATATGGTATCTTGAGAGAGAGGAGAGAGGAAAAGAGGAGAGAGAGGAGAGAGGAGATACATCTACATTGAATAAATACGTTGATTAAAAATGAAACAATATGTGAATATATACATTTATTGTATAATAAGTAGGGATACATAAAGAGAACATATTAAATATTGTGAGCTTGAAATAGTTCCA
This sequence comes from Cryptosula pallasiana, assembly GCA_945261195.1. Taxonomy (NCBI): domain Eukaryota; kingdom Metazoa; phylum Bryozoa; class Gymnolaemata; order Cheilostomatida; family Cryptosulidae; genus Cryptosula; species Cryptosula pallasiana. The sequence goes on from OX183137.1 coordinate 20,685,281, forward strand.
ATATCATTTCAAATGAAAAAATGGATGATGAGAGATTTTCATCCGTTTGTATGTATCTACATATATCTGATTGAAAATGATATAATAATTCAGTAGTCCATTGTATTGAAATCAATTTTTGAGTGAGCTCTTTATTCCACACTTTTCTTTGAATTTTTATTTATGTAATCATTAATACTGACAGTTTTTGACATTTTTACAACTGTTTGAAAATTGTTTTTAGTCATATGCTTAAATACTTCTACTGAATTGTCAACGTATTTATGTGTAGTGTATGGCCGGTATTGTATCGGTGAAAGTTCTCCATGTAAAGAAGCTACAGTTAGCAAATGCTGTGTCATACATAATAATATAGCTTGTAATGTCAAGCGATATCCAATCTTTTCCTGTACTTCAACATTTTCTTTAATATAGCTATGATATATCTTTGGAAGGTAGTCTTTGATTGTGTATCTTTTTGAACTCATAATGAACTAAAATAAAATGTTAAGTATTAGTATATGATGATTAAACAGTGTTGTAAAATAATTCCATTTTAACTTTTATTAAATAATTTTTCTATTAATTCTTACCTTATCACCAAGAAATCAGCTGTAGTAGTTGATGAAATCAGTTGAAGCAGTTGATGAAATCAGTTGTAGTAGTTGATGAAATCAGCTGTAGTAGTCGATGTTTTATTGCTGGAGAGAATGATTTCTATGCAGAGAGAGCTGTTCTTATATAGTATAAACCACTCCTACTCATTTAGCTTATAGCCATTAAAAACACTCACGCGAAAACTCTAATCAGAATAGTGTTATTAGCGTGAAATATCCCTGTTTTATTCGCGTGAAAATAAAAAATTTCATTCCCGCGAAAGCAACGGTTTCCATTCGCGTGAAAATAAATTATATATTCCCGCGAAAGCATTGGTTTTTATTCGCGTGAAAATAAAATTTTTATTCCCGCGAAAGCAATGGTTTCCATTCGCGTGAAAATAAAATTATTTATTCCCATGAAAACATTGGTTTGTATTCGCGTGAAAATAAAATGTTTATTCCCGCGAAAGCATTGGTTTGTATTCGCGTGAAAATAAATTATTTATTCCCGCGAAAACATTGGTTTGTATTCGCGTGAAAATAAAATGTTTATTCCCGCGAAAGCATTGGTTTGTATTCGCGTGAAAATAAATTATTTATTCCCGCGAAAACATTGGTTTGTATTTGCGTGAAAATAAAACGTTTATTCCCGCGAAAGCAACGGTTTCTATTCGCGTGAAAACAAATTATTTATTCCCGCGAAAGCATTGGTTTGTATTCGCGTGAAAATAAAATGTTTATTCCCGCGAAAGCAACGGTTTCCATTCGCGTGAAAATAATTTATTTATTCCCGCGAAAACATTGGTTTGTATTCGCGTGAAAATAAAATGTTTATTCCCGCGAAAGCAACGGTTTCCATTCGCGTGAAAATAAATTATTTATTCCCGCGAAAACATTGGTTTCTATTCGCGTGAAAATAAAATGTTTATTCCCGCGAAAGCAACGGTTTCCATTCGCGTGAAAATAAATTATTTATTCCCGCGAAAACATTGGTTTGTATTCGCGTGAAAATAAAATATTTATTCCCGCGAAAGCAACGGTTTCTATTCGCGTGAAACAAAATTATTTATTCCCGCGAAAGTATTGGTTTGTATTCGTGTGCAAATAAAATTGTTATTCCCGCGAAAGCAACGGTTTCCATTCGCGTGAAAATAAATTATTTATTCCCGCGAAAGCATTGGGATGTATTCGCGTGAAAAAATGTTGATTCATAGGATTTAATCAGTGCAACTTTACCTATTTAAGAGCCACTGTTTTCACACAGAAAGCATCCAGTTCTACAACGGCTAGCGGAGAAGCAACATCTACTAAATCTTTCATTGCAACAACTAGGAGCTCATCTTCTTTATAAAGGTAAGAGTAAAAATATTTATTTTTTGTTAGCTAACACTACTAGCTGAAGGTTTATGATCTTTATGATCTTTTAAAATTAATTACGAAAAATTAAACAAAATGTTTTGTTTTTTTAGAATGAATACTCAAGACGAAGGAAGTCAACCGATGAATGAAGAAGCAGGATCCCAGCAAACCCTTTCCCCATCACCTTCTCCTATCTTTGATATGGCAGAAAGTCAATTGGTGGTTGATGAACCAGAATCCCAACAAGATTTTACTTCATTCACACCTCCTACTAACAAGCTGTCTTCAAAAAGAACATCGATGAGGAAACGATCTTTCATTGATTTGACAAAAGATGATATTGAAACTGGCTTGAAGTGCAAAAAACCCGCTTTGTCGACTGTTGGAGACGAAACGCTTTTTCGTCACATCAGAATACCCTTTCAAGATGCTGGAAGTAATGAACTAACTACTCTCACCTACAAGAGCGCCGGGTTAATAAACTCTCTCTCTCCAGATAGTCTAGAAAAACTTGAAGAGCCCATGGAAATCTGCGAACTACCAGTACCAACGGTTATGGAGGTGTTGTCTGTTGAATTCCGTGATGAATCAAAGTGTGTCATCATTTACAACTACCGAAAGGATAAAAAGAGAACTCGGGTGAAGAGTGATGTTTCAACCGAAATAGGACTGCTTGTTAATAAAGCTAAGCAAACATGTCCAATTGTTTTAATTTATATGGGTGAAGGAAAGACAGGAGATGCGATTTTTCGTACTGCTGAATCTCAAGGGTGTAATCGAAAGATCAACGATCCATTCAACTCATTGTACAACAAGAGCTTGAGACAAATACAGGCTTATTTCACTGTCGCTCACCTACACGATTTTCCTACAGGAAGTGTTATAGCTTATGAGAATCCTGGAATGCTAAGAAAATGTGATACTCGTTGGAACAAGACTGCCGATATTATAGTGGCTAATTACAGATGCATGGTGAATGGAGAGCTATTGATTGGAGATCTTAGCATCCCTGCTCAAATAGCTTCATCTGTGGTGGCTGAAAAAAGCGGTGTAATCGTATTCAAAGGACTAAGACAAAATACGAACAACATGATTTCCTATGATATCATTCTACTCTCGGCTCTTCAAGCTTTCATTCAAACCTCAGAACTGTTTGATACTTCGCTGCAACACACCTGTCTCTCCTACTTTGATGAAAATGAAAAAGAGAATTGTCCAGAACAGTACATCGAAGTCTTAATCGATAACACAAAGGATGTGACTCATCTTCGATGATGGTAAGTTTTATATCTATTTTAAAAAAAAGCACCGAAGTATTTTTTTGTAAAATTAATTCATATAACTATGTATGATAGAGTCATTAGTTACTATGTCTTTTAGATATAGCTAAAGAGCGCTCCTGAGGAAGAAAATGAGAAGAACTTATTTATTTCTTGCTTGAAACATTACAAAATAATAGTTTTTATAGGTTCTGTAGTGTTTAGCGCAAAATAATGAGATGAGTTGTATTTTATTCATTTTATTTATTATAACAAATAAAAATCAAGTATAATAATCTATTTTAACAATTTACTTAGTAAATTAGTTCCTTGTATATGTACTCCATCTATCCCTTCTACTGCATTATCTTGAATGAACTCGAAGTTAGGATATGTCTGTATGATGAATCTCCGTATTGAGTGATCTCTCATCTCACTATCTCCTATATCTCGTAAACTTCTAACAATTTCATCCATACTCCACCCTCTACTTCTCAGTAAACAAAAGTATACACAATAATCGCCACATACAGTTGACAAAAAACTTTGTAGTTGTGTTTCATTACTTTGTATTGTTTCATATCCTCCATGAATACTTAGTATTTCATTTACATCCGGATAAAAGGAAACAGAACGTCCAAACGAGTAAAAAAAATCCACCTCTGAATCATTAGCGTACACAGCCAACCAATGCTCTCCGGGTTGATGAGAATAATGGGTGTTGAATACGAAACATCCTGTTGGAAAATTGCAAATTTGCTTCCAAAACTGTTCTCTAGCTCCAACATGAATCCCTACGCTTTGACATAAAACGTCTGAAGATAAGATTGAATGAATTTGTATGGTATTCATCTGTAACGTTCTGTTTAAAGCACTGCGTCTCCTCCGATAGTTAATTGAAGAATGCTATCCATCTCCAACACACCGTCTTTTACAAAGTATGCTACCAGGGATAATCCATCAGTCGTGTTAGTGCTAAAACGAATTTCCACACTTGTTGTGACATTTTTCATAGAGTGAAAACCTTCTTTAAGAAAATCACCAGTCAAATCAAATCCATAAAGTGTAGTACCATCAAGGTATTGTTCTTTCGTAATACCAAGACTATCGCCTTCAAGCAAAGTTCCGGTAGCGTGTAGAAACTGATGATATTCTCTTCCAAAAATTCCTCTAGCATAGTTTGGTTCAAATCTCCTTCCAATTGGACAATCACCAACTCTCAATACAATACTATCAACACTAGCATGCTGCATTCTATATGGATTCAAGGCGAAACGTCCGTTCATTGCGTTGTGATCAACTAAACCTAAATAAATTTGTTTAGGTTTTTGTTTGTTTTCTTCCAAAGTGATGTCGATCTGCGCAACACCAGCACGAATTCCATATAGTTTTATCCGTTTTCGATCAACAGGATAAATGTAGTTGTGACCTTCCAATGCCAAACTGAGTTGGGAGTTTTGTATCGTAGGATTCACCTTAACTTTACAAAGATGAAGTTCAAATTTATCAATTCTAATCTTTGCCCCTCCTGCAGGCACCTCATTCGCAGCAAACAAAGCTAGTTTGGCAGAGGCACGCTCAAACTCCAGCTGCATAGTAGGACCTGGTATTATTAGTTTTTTCTGCTGAAATAATGCGAGATGAGGTTTTCCAGTTAATTCTATTGTCTTTCCACCTATGATTAGAGCTCTCCTCTTTTTCTTATCAGCGGTTTTGTGATCAGTAGCGTCTTTGCTAGTTGAATCATCATACAACCATCCTTCCATCTTACCTTGATATTTCTTTCTTTCTGCACTGTTTTCGAGTAGTTGTGAAAAGTAGGAGCGTAAACCGTAGTTGTTAGCGTATTCAACGGTGGTTCCTTCTATCGACATTTTCAACTCGCTGAATAATGTATGCATTGAATCCCCCATCCACACAACTGCATCATCATCATTACCCTCAATATCTTTTCCATCATCTTGAACAACCGTGGCTTCAACTTGCAGAAACGAGTTGTAGAGATCTGTGTAATGTTCAGTGCTCCCTGACAAGGTTAACTCAATACTACCATAAGGATCTAACCTATCAGGTCTGATGACAACATATTCCGATCTTTCTACCGATATGTTTGTTGGTTCCGTAGCAAATACATCCAACGTTGGATTTATGTTGTAGGAAGAACCTTCCAACTTATTACCTGTTGTTCCATTTAGGCTAGCCATCTTTTGCGAGTGATGAATGCTTGAAGCGTTACCGCTTAATGAATATAGATATCAAGCTCAGCTGTCTTTATACCGGATTCTACTGCTATCAAAATATACCACGATTACCAACACCTCTCCTCTTCTTTCCACCTCTTGTTTTTCTCCTTTTCATTCTATCTGGACGGACTGCATTGAGCACATCTCCCCCCAGATCATTCAACTCTGCCAATCCCCTCTTCTTTGCTGACGCTGCAAAACTTTGACCATCGATGACATCACGCGCTACATTTCCACCTACAGACAATGCCCTTTTCCCCAAACTAATTGCTCCTCTTTTCAGCATTGGTGCTGCAGATTTAAGTAAACTTGAAAAAATACTACCAAGTCCATTTCCTCTTATATTAGGCATCACTCGTCGTCCACTATACACTCCAATTCCATTTCCAGCTTGCATCTTGTAGTACTCATCAAAAAAATCTTTTGAATCCTCAGGGGTGTATCGTACCAAACTCATTATAATTCTTTCTCTCTATAGTGAACCGTCAACACAACCTTTCCACCATCAAATGGTATTCGTTGACCGTCGTCACTCGTTATAAGTACTTGAATCATATCACTATTTAGTGATGAAGCGTCAACATAGTGAGGATTTTTAAATTCTTGATACACAACGCTATTCTTCTTTCCTTGAACTGGAACTACTCTCAATAAAGGTACATTCGTATCTCCTACCATTCTATTATCAACAATGTTGGAATAAACATACAGGGATGTTAAACCGGAATTTATATCAGGGGGTGTGATATTATTGTATCTACCACGAGGGTATGTAGTTTTTGATTCAAATCCAAAAATATATGCTATATCTTTGGAAAAGCTTATGGCAGTATCAGGATCACTGTTAGTTAGTAAAGCGGTGTTGGTGATCTTGTTGTAGGAGATGGCGAATTTCTTGTCTAAATTCATTTCATTCATTCTCTTTCGTATAATCTCCTCCAACTCCTCTATACTATCATATCTTCCATTACCGATTAGGATGAAGGACTTTTCGCTTTTACCAGAGACATTAGTCTTTTCTAGATATATTTTCCCTTCGGTAACATTTTTCCAATTATTAGAATAAGTCATATCTAGCAGAGCTACATCCCATTTACCGCCATTAATAACCAAATATTTATACAGTCTCACTGTAAATTCGGAATTGTTATTATCAGGAAACTCTTCACCACTAGAGTTTGAGGGTAAAGTTATCAGCATCGACATTTTCCCAACGTATGATGATTATATCAAGCGTTGTTTCCTTATAAACTATTCATCTACCCACTCATTGAACTTTTCTCCATAACCTAACCACTTAACCAGAATCTGTCTTTTACCTCTTCTCATTCTTCTTCCCAGTATCTTTTCAATTCTGAAAATCGTGGGTTTTTTTACTTTTTGCAACTCTTTTTCGTAAAAGGTACCATCAATCATCTCCTCAGCTAAATCTTTCACCCTATATACAACAGGTTTTTCATCAATAAGTACATCGGTGATTATAAAAATCTCAATCGTCCAATTCGGGGTGTATCCTCTTTCAAACACCCCTCTTGCCTTACTTATTCTCACATAATCCCCAACCTTTAGTTTTGCTTCTTGAGTTAAACTATGTTCACCTCCTTCATACACACGATTCCATACAAGTTCTTGATTTTGAAAATTCACATCATTTGGTCTCATACCTATAGCACCATGAATTGTGTTGTTGTATGCATTAACCATTTCTGGTAAAACATCAATGTATCTATCGTCATCTTTATATGTCAAATATCTATATATCTTCTCTTTTAAAGTTCTGTTAAAACGCTCCACCATTGATGCCTTTATCGTTTCATTTTCGGTTGTAAAGCGCTTGATCTTTTTTTCCGCCAGCAGAGTCTTGACATTGACGTTGTCAAACTCTTTACCTTTATCAGATTGTAAAGCTTTATAGTTTTCCCCTTCTAGTATTCTTCTCAATCCTCTTGCTACTACCGGTCCTGATTTGTTGATGAGCGGCACAGCCCAACCTTTTCTAGATAAAGAATCAATAGCAGTCAGTAAAAATGCTGTATTATTGTTTTCATCTCTTCGAGATCGAACATCCATCAAATCTACCTGTAGCTGCTCCCCTATTCCAGCTACAATTGTAGGACGACGCTTAAACTTGGTTACAACTTTTTTATGTAAAGTGTAGGCATCCTCACCACTCAACCATTCACGGATTCTTTTTTCTCCCTCTCGTTTTCTACGAGCTTTCAGTAAAGCTCTAGCTCCTCGTAGAGATGTATGTAATGCAGGATTGTAATACAACTCTTTTAGCGTGTCGATGTCCATGAATTAGTACCGGGAACGACCAACTTTTTCTTCTGAGTACGTGTTCGATGCGGGGATTTTCTGACAGTTGTGATTCCTTCATCAGTTAGCAGGCTTTTAAATCTACTGTAATTGGTATTTCCCGATTGTATTTTACCTCCTTCGGTTAGAACGTCTCGTAGTAAAGTTTTGGAAGTCCTAGGATTCAACCAATGTTCTCCAATTTTCAGTCTGTTCTTCTCCGAGTCGAATCTACCAATTTTACTCAGATTATTCAACATTCTGACAGCGATCGTTTGATCACTCTTTTTTGTTGTTAAATCAGCTGCTTTTTTTTCAAAATCTTTTAAATTTTCGCTTTCACTATCGTGCTCATCTTCTCCATCAGTAAGAAATGTACTTCCTAGTAAGGTTGTGTCTTCAGTATCAAACAACCTTCCTTTTATTAATTCCATCCCAATATCATCATCATCAACCACTTTCACTGATTCTAACTCATTGTCTTTATCAACATTTGGTGAAAAGACATTAGGTTTATTATCAATAACTGTGCTATTGGCCAAAGGAAAAGTAGACTCTGTCTTTTTTTTCTTAATGAGATTCCAACTATCCTTTTGTGTCTGGTTTTGGTTATTTTTAATCTTTTTGATATCAGACAAATACCTACGTAGGTTTTCAACATTTTCATCTAACTTTTCGTATGAGGATAAGTCAGAATCATAAGCCGTTTCCAGTAGATCATTTCGCTTTCGCTTCATATTTCTCACTGTTATAGCTTCCATAGGATTATAATACAATGGAGGTCTGGTTTTCTCTTCCTTTACCACTGTTTTATCATCCTTTCTTTCCGTTAATCTATAGTATTCATCTTCAGTGAGTATAAAATTACGTCTGGAGAATGTTAAAGGCTGACGATTCATCTTTTTATTGATGATAAAACAGATACAATAGGTGTTATAATAGCATCCAAAAGATTCCCTCTACCACTCTGAATCAAAATTTTACGCTTATCATCAACTCTCCCTCTACCACTAAGTTTATGTAGCTCCTTCTTGTAATGCTGCAACTCAATAAACTGCTCAGAATCAAGAGGAACATTACCTAATATAATATTTTTAACACTTTCTATCAATGATTGAAACAAATCTGAGTTGGCCTTTTCGACTATAGCGATTTTTCCTTTCTTACTCAGATCATCCAGAGCTAAAATCGCCATTCTATTTCGCATCATTCGTGTTGAGAGTTTCATCTTTATCTTCTCCCTCCGCCTAGCACACTTTTAAGTAACCCAGGAACTATATTGCTGATGATAGGTCCCAGTAGAGCGCCTAAAAATCCTCCTTTTTGCAATACAGCTTTCTTATCATCTAACGTTGATTTTCTTACTAAAGCGCTAATATCCTTCACGTTTCACTGCAACTCATTATACTGAGATGATGTCAATGGTATCGTTCCATTTATAATAGCTTTAGCGCATTCCATTAGAGTCATAATAAACTCCTTTTTGGCTTTGGCTATAACAGACTTTTGAATAGCAAAGGTTGTATTGTTGAGCGATAACAACACAGCTGCATTTTTTGTTAATTTTTTCTCCAAAGCTTTAGACATTATAATGCTTTCGTGTTGCGTCGTTGAATAACAAAATATGATTGAGGTGAAGTGAATAGTAATTGTATTTATATCCTTTTACTTGGGTACATATAATATCATAGGGAGAACTGATGTAAAATTTCCCAATAGTCTATGTTGATCATTCGTTTGTTGAGTCGTATCTATTCGTAAATAAGAGTATGGTTTCTTTGTCGCATCTTCAAAAGCCTCTTGTACATATTTTATTTTTGATGGAAAACATTGTCGAGCCAAATAGGAAATAGAAGAAGCATCTCTAGGGTTTTTAAAAAGAAAAAAATAATGACTATTCAAGGAAATTGTACGATTTCCTTTTAAAAACAGATTCTGAACAATAAAAAACACACTTATGTTCAAATGATGACTATGTTTTGTATACAAAGCATTAGCATCGGCTTTACCAGAAACTTCATCCATGAGATCATCAATTATCAGCCATCGATTTTTACCATCTCTGGGAAAACTCACTGTTATATCTATCATGCCTTCATGAAAAATCACTCCTGATACATCATCAAAGGCTTTTTGGTAGGCTCCATAACAGTAGTGAATCTCTGTTGGTGGAGGGTGTGCTATAGTCTGACTAGCTTCAATCATTCGAAAAATCGCTTGCGTCTTTCCCGATCCAGTTGGTCCTGCAATCATTGCTGTAAAAGGAGATCGCATCCTCGGGTCATAATCTTCAGGTTTCCCATTCATCATAAAAAGATGTTCATCAATCAACAGTAGTTTCATTTATGATTCCAACAGGAGAGTTTCTCGCTTTTTGTATTTTTTCCATAGCTTCTTCATACATACTAAACTCAGTAACACCTCCAAAAGTGGAAAGCCCTACGACAAATACCAAAATTATCATAATTATCAACGCTTTACGCTTCATACTCGGTAAAACATCTATCATATCACGTTCAGTACCATCAATAGTATCAACTTCATTCATCGGTCTCATCTCAACATCATCCTCTGTCGACATCTTAACTTCCAATAACCATACAATCTTATCACGTTTTCATTTATATACAATGTTAAAACTATCAAAAAAATCAAATGCCATACATGCAAAATCTAGCTGCCATATGAGTTCAAATTAAGCAAAAAAATAATCAAAACTCAAATGCCACTTAAATGCCATTCAAATGCCACTCAAATACCCCTCAAGTAAAATACAATATAAACTCGGCGAATTCACCCAACGTCGTAACTCATTGCATAACCCCCAAGATTTAATCCACAAAAAAACACTTGGTAGGGAGATCTGCTCATATATTACTACTGATGATGAGAAGGCTATGGATTTACCCATTCAAGAACAAACCATTTTCGATGGCAATTTCAATTCTGAAAACTAAATCAATGTAATTTGTTTTTCAAAATGCAATCATCAGAAAACTTCTGTCATGATGATGAGGAGGTTATGGATTTATCCATTCAAGAACAAACCATTTTCGATGGCAACTTCAATTCTAAAAACGAATTAGAACTGAAGTATGTGGTATTACGTAATCATTTTTTTTAAAGAAAAAAAATTGTTTTTCAAAGTGCAATCATCAGAAAACTTCTGTCATGATGATGAGGAGGTTATGGATTTAGCCATTCAAGAACAAACCATTTTCGATGGTAACTTCAATTCTAAAAACTAAATCAATGTACCTTTTTATTCTTTGCCTCCCATGAAATTGTTCAAACGAATTAGAACTGAAGTATGTGGTATTACGTAATCATTTTTTTTTAAAGAAAAAAAATTGTTTTTCAAAATGCAATCATCAGAAAACTTCTGTCATGATGATGAGGAGGTTATGGATTTATCCATTCAAGAACAAACCATTTTCGATGGCAACTTCAATTCTAAAAACGAATTAGAACTGAAGTATGTGGTATTACGTAATCATTTTTTTTAAAGAAAAAAAATTGTTTTTCAAAGTGCAATCATCAGAAAACTTCTGTCATGATGATGAGGAGGTTATGGATTTAGCCATTCAAGAACAAACCATTTTCGATGGTAACTTCAATTCTAAAAACTAAATCAATGTACCTTTTTATTCTTTGCCTCCCATGAAATTGTTCAAACGAATTAGAACTGAAGTATGTGGTATTACATAATAATTTTTTTAAAGAAAAAAGCACATAAAAATCGACAAATTACTCCTCTAGATAGTTAAAATTTACAATATTTGAGAATTAATCACAATAGAAACATTAAGCCTACTTGATAATAAAGAATTTGAGTGTTAAATTTGACTAATTGATTCAATGATATTATATGGATCTTTTGAAAATAAACATTTCAATGAAAACATCATATTTAGTCTTTGACACACTTGAAACCATTTTCCAGTAAATTTCACCAACAATATTTTAGAAATGTTTAGTATATATTTACAAGAAAAATGCGGTATTTTGGTAAAATATTCTTTTATTCCATTCAATTTTCAATATATTTACAAGAAAAATGCGGTATTTGGTAAAATATTCTTTTATTCCATTCAATTTTCATTAATTTTTTTGAGCGAGGGTTTTATCCTACAGCATCCTTTTTAATTTTTTTATGTTTTAAAACAGGGTTTTATTACAAAGTTTTTTGTTTCTCAACTTTTTTAAAAAAAATAATCATTAAAATATATAGTTTCCGATATTTTTTTAAAAAAACATATATATATATAGAGATTTTCACTTTATACTCTTTTATTCCATTCAATTTTCAATAAGTTTTTGAGTGAGGATTTTATCCGACACCTTCCTTTCAAATTTTTCATGTTTCAAAACAGGGTTTCATTATATGACTTTTTTTCTTTTTTTAACTTTTTAAAAATAATCATTGAAATATATAGTTTTCGATATTATTTTAAAAAAACAATATATATAGAGATTTTCACTTAATATTTACAAAATTTTGGTATTTGGGAAAATATTCTTTTATTCCATTCAATTTTCAATAATTTTTTGAGTGAGAATTTTATCCTACACCCCAGCGGGCAAAGACACATTGAAACAATGTTGAAACTATGTTGAATGCGACGGAGAAACTACGCAGAAATTGGGGCTAAAAGTGAAACGAGATTCAACGTTGAAAATTAGCATGTGAAAAAACGTTGATTTGAGGGAGAAACCATGTTGAATCAACGTTGAAAAAGCCGAGAATTTAGGGTGATATATGGTTGAAAAGTACGTTGATTTGATGGAGAAACAACATTGAATCAACCCCAGGAAAGCAGAGATATTTCGATGAAATTTGGTTTGAGAACTGACGTTGATTCAAAGAAGAAACAACATTGAATCAACATTGAAAAAGCCGAGATTTTGCGGTGATATGTGGTTGAAAAAAATGTGTTGATTTGATGGAGAAACACTGTTGAATCAACTCCAACAAAGCAGAGATATATTGTTGATATTTGGTTAACAAACAGACGTTGATTTAAAGAAGAAACAGCATTGAATCAACATTGAAAAAGCTGAGAATTTGCGGTGATATATGGTTGGAGAGAATACGTTGATTTGATTGAGAAGCACTGTTGAATCAACTCCAGCAAAGCAGAGATATACCGTTGATATTTGGTAAATGAACAGACGTTGATTCAAAGAAAAAACAGCACTGAATTAGCACACGAAAAGTATAGAAAAGTTGGTGAAACGTGGTTGATCATAGGTTGAAACAATGTTTATTCACTATCAATAAAGCAAAGAAGTCACAGTGATTTATGGTTGAAAAACAGGTGTGGATTCGATGGTGAAACAATGTTGAATCCATAGCAAAAATACGGATATGTTACATTGAATGATGTTAGAAAAACAGCAACATTAGAAGGTAGAAACAAAGTTGGATTTTACACAAAACAAACAAAAAAAACATATTAAGTAATGGTGGAACAAGAGAGGTCAATAATATGTACCAACAATGTTGAATCAATGCCAGAGAAGCATAGAAATTACATATAATTCATTTTATTCAATCCAGTATCATTTAAATTATCTTTCAAATTTTTTTTTTCAACATTATAGTTGAACTGGCATAGAATGAGTTACGGATTTTAAGCAGTTAAAATCTGGCGTTGGCATATTATCTCATAAAAAATCTACAAAACAACATTCTTTTTCAATTCATAAATCCCTGTTGATAATTCATATTCGCTATTGTGTAGTAGATTGCTATCCCTATATATAAAGTGTTCTTATTCAAGGTATAAGTAGAATTTAAAAAAGCGTTGAAATTCAGATAGGTAAATTAAATTAATGAATTGTCAGTGGTTGTGAAAGAAAATGTAATGAGTCCAAAGTTCAGCTGCTGAAGCATCTGTCAGATATGTTGGCTCTAGATGACACTTTTCATTTGAACCTGTAAAAAAAAATAAAATTAATTGTAGTTTAAATAGTGAATATCTTTACTTTTTGAGGCAATTCACAATTATCATGATCCATGGCCCTCCATGGTTGTTTGTTTGTATCTAGTAGAGCAACAAACTATTAATTGATTCTAAACTGTAGATTGCACAGGTATAAATATACACAATGCGAAACTGATAGTTGGTTTCTGAGTATCTTTTTCATGTAAAAAAAACCAAGCTACTTGTCACCTGTTTTGTATAGATTGCGTACCAAATATTCAATGAAGCCTAAAGAAAAAAATTTGTCAACACAATATTTCTAACTTCCCAAAAATTTAAATGCTTGTGATCGGGAGATATTGTTACTTACCATTGTATGGTATTGGAATTTGGATAGAATCAAGCTCACTTCTTCTTGAGCTGGAATTTTGCGCAGCATCTACAATTAAATCAAAACATCCTGTCATTCGATTTTATCTTGGAGGAAATGAGAAACCAGCAATAAAACCTCTGACACCAGAAATGAATATAAGTAGTTACATATTCTCAAACTCATTATTGTTATTGTACAAAAAAATGTTCTGAACAGTGCCGATATATATATTTTGATTATCTACTATCTCACACTTTGGCCAACATTACCCATATCCCAGCTCAAGTGGCATCTGATTTTAGTGATGTGCACTAGTGATGTGTAGCTATAATTGCTTTAAATTTTACTCAAACCTTAGCCAATTTGATGGCACCGAACTTCAATAGCATTACACAACAGCATCATTTAGAGAACAAAGGAGAAAGTCTTGTCTCAAGGATAGATTTTGGGTTCCTTTGTCTATTTAAATGCCAGTTCATTATCTGTGGCAAATAAATTATGTAACTATACTGAGTGGTTACACAACAGCTAACAAATTTAGTAAACTTCAACTAAATATTGAATGAAGCTGTCTCTCAATTCCTTTTGGTAAAGTGCAAACTAGATTCAAACTATCAAATAGAGGACAAGGTAATGTCCAAATTTCTACACTGACAACAGCAATTCCAATCATAGAGTAATGCTTACACTAAAAAATTGGACATTAGACCATCTGTGATAACAAACTAATGCTGCAACTTTTGAGCAAGTACTAGAGTTTTGAACAGAAACATTTTTAGACCCAAAACGCACAAATGCAACCAGTTTTAATAGTTTTCAAGAAAAATAAGCATTTTGAAGCGGTTTTTTTACCTGCTCAGCAATCAATTACATTTTTTTTACATAAATTTTACCAACAAGTGATGTTCTATTTTACATACACTATTGAAAGCTTGGATGAGTCAAAATTTACAAAGTTATGTTGTTCGTTAAAAGGAGTCTATTGGTTTGTCGAGTTCGGAAGTCAAGAACAAAAAAACTGCAATTTCAGCAATGATCATTTGCTAAAGTGTTGCAAGTGACAGAAAAAGTGACTACACATTTGTGTTCGACAAAATTTGCTTGAAAGCAAATGTTGTGGTGAGACTCCGCATGGAAAACTAGTGTAACCACCTAAGCAGAAGAGCTAAGCAAACATTTAAATTCATTAAACGAACAATTGTACATTTATGGTTTGTCCATTCTGTGTCGTAAATACTCAACTATGACCAACATAATTTAGCTACCAAAACAACTTCAGCATATTTTTTTCATCTAACCGATATGACAACATGTTTGTTAATGGTAGGTCAAGATAAAATAGTAACACTTATTTATGCCAATAAATTTCAACTGCCCAGCAACAATAGGCTTGCTAGTGTTGTTACTGAAGCAGGCAGTCACAAATTTACTTACCTTGATTTGTTTTAATGGATCAGTAATGGTAGCACTTGAGTATAGCTGGTAGATAGAGGTTCCGGTCGAAAATAATTTTCAATTGAGCATTCCCTAAATGCAAGCAAAACTTTCTTCAGATCAGCTATTTTTAAAACACACCAAGTAATAGCAATGCACAAAATGATCTACATAGAAGTTTAAATGAAATTGTGGGCGGGCCTAGGAGATCCAGTAGACTTTGATTGGTTAACGTTGTTACCATGACTATTGTCCATGTCGAAACAATGCTGTGCTGGGGTGAAATAGCATAAGTATGAAGGTGTCCATAAGTGTTTGTGAGCAATGTGATTAGCTCAATCCTCACTTTTTTCTCCATGGTTTGCAAGCACACAATCAAAAAAGTTGTAAAATAGCCAACATCGAATCAACGCTTAACTTGCATGGTACAACTGATGTTGAATGTATTGGTCTGTTTCACAATTCCAACTAAGTTGAGCAAAGAAAGTTGACCGGTTGGCTAATCCTCAAACTTGCTTCGACCTGAACTTTAGTATTGTTCCCACAAACACACTAACCACTATTGTTGCTCAAAAGTTTCAACATAGTACAACTGATCGGTTTGACTGGTTGAAAAACCAAAGTTGAATCCACCCTGAAATCAATTTGGAAAAGATGTGGATAGTTCAATTACATTGCAATCTGAACAATCAAACAGCTGATTTTCCAAATCGTTGTTTCTCCGTGGTCTCAACGTAGTACAATCAACAGATTTGAGAGGTCAAAGAACAAACGTTGAATCAATGTTGAAACTAGGTTAAATAATGAGGTTGAGTGTTAAACTAAAACTCACCTTGAACTTTGAAATGGTTTCCCTAAGCACGTACATCACTTGTGGGATCTCTCCATAGTTTCAACGTAGCGAAATTAACCACTTTGATTGATCCGAATGCGAAGGTTCAACCAACGTTGGAACAGCATTGAAACAACGATTGAGAGATGAGATAGAATGTTGACCCAAAAGTGAATTCAGTTTCACCAAAGACAAAATGTCAAACACTTAGGTTGAACATTAACCATTCCTTAACTTTGTTTTAACCTAAGCTTCAGCATTATGCCCATGAACATCAATTTGATCTTTGTTGTTTCTCCATAGTTTCAACATCATGGAATCAACTAACTCGCTCCGATGAAAAACCAAAGTTGAATCAACGTTGAAACGAAGTTGAAAAAAGGTTGTTGATTTCTCATCTAAATTTCAACCCCAACTTTAAACTGCATTTCATGTCCATATAGATAACCTATGTTGCCTCTTCATAGTTTCAACATAGTACAATCAACAATTTTGAATGGTCTAAAAGCAAACATTGAACCAACGTTGAAACAAAGTTGAAAAGTGGCAATGAAAGTGCAACCAAAGTTCAACTTTGCTTCAACGTTGAAACACGGTTGAAAAATGAGGTGGAATGTTCAACGGAAATTCAACTCTAAATCAACGTTGAATTAAGGTAGACGTCGGTCGATTGCCCGCTGGGACCATCCTTTTAAATTTTTTATGTTTCAAAACAGGGTTTTATTACATGGGTTTTTTTTTTGTTTTTTTTGAACTTTTTAAAAAATAATCATTGAAATATATAGTTTTCGATATTTTTTTTTAAAAAATATATATAGAGATTTTCACTTTATATTTACAAAATTTTGGTATTTAGGAAAATATTCTTTTATTCCATTCAATTTTTATTAAGTTTTTGAGTGAGGATTTTATCCTACACCTTCCTTTTAAATTTTTTATGTTTCAAAACAGAGTTTTATTACATAGCTTTTATTTTAACTTTTTTTGTACTTTTAACTTTTTTAAAAACTGTCAAAAATCACCAAATTACTCCTCTAGATGAATAAAATTTACAGGTAAATAATTGTAATAGAAAATACCATATCTAGTTTTTACATTCATACAACTGTTTTATAGTAAATTTTGTGTAATACAAACTACTATAGCTTACGATATCAATGGTTACAAAGCGCTTTTCTTGAACAATATCTTCTTTGATGCTCTGCTGATATATTATTAGTCTCAGCGAGGAAATGCTGTATTCCGTATTCTTTTTGATCCAATAATTGACTAAAATACAAAAGTTATTCATTATATAAATAAATTTTACCGAATTTGAATTTTACTCTTAGCTACATTAGATAGTTTACATTATATATAACAGGAAAATAGCTCACTGAGTTACATCATTCAGCTCATTATTTTTTAGGGAAAGTCCTTTATTCTGTTTTCTTTTTACGATATAATGGACTAAAATAAAAAGTGATGTATTAGTATAGCATGATTAAAAATTAATGTAAAATAATTATAAACTTTTGTTATTTTTTCAACTTCTATGTAAAAAAATACACTGATTACACACAAAAAAGTCCTTTTTTCATCTGGATCCGGAATATATATATATATATAAATATAATTTCAAAATGTTTTACAACAAACGCTCATGAATTGACCATTTGTGTGATAAAACGTGTTATTTACGTGAGAAATTAAGCATTTTTTTAAAATTATTATAACCTTTTGTAATTTTTTTTCAACTTCTAGCTAAAAAAATACACTGATTACACAAAAAAGCCCTTTTTTTAATCCGAAATATATATAATTTAAAAATGTTTTAAAAAAAATGTTTATGAGTTGATCATTTATGTGAAAAATTAAACATTTTTGTAAAATAATTATAACCTTTTGTTATTTTTTCAACTTTTATGTAAAAAAAATGCACTGATTACACAAAAAAGTCCTTTTTTTAATCCGAAATATATATAATTTAAAAATTTTTTACAAAAAATGTTTATGAGTTGATCATTTATGTGAAAAATTAAACATTTTTGTTAAATAATTATAACATTTTAGTAGTAATATATGAGCAGATCTCCCTACCAAGTGTTTTTTTGTGGGGTCATTATCTGGGGTTATGCAATGGGTTACGGCGTTGGATGAATTCGCCGAGTTTATATTGTGTTTTATTTGAGGGGTACTTGAGTGGCATTTGAGTGGCATTTAAGCGGCATTTGAGTTTTGATAATTTTTTTACTTAATTTGAACTTATATGGTATCTAAATTTTGAATGTATGGCATTTAGGTTATGATAATTGTTACATAACCGTATACATAATTATAACTCATAGGGTATCTAGATTTTGAATGTAAGGCATTTAAGGTTTGATAATTTTCTGTAATTCCGACTCATATGATATCTTGAGAGAGAGGAGATATATCTACATTGAATAAATACAGTGATTAAAAATGAAACAATATGTGAATATATACATTTATTGTGTAATAAGTAGGGAAAATCTCTCCATATAATATAGCTAGAGTCAGTAAATACTAAGTAATAACAATTAATACATAGTCTTTTTTTACAATGATGTCTTTGATGTAGTGATGTTATATCTTAAGAAGGGAGACTTCTGTTTTATGTGCTTTTGAATTCGTAATGAACTAAAATAAAAAGTTATGTATTAGTATAGAATGATTAAACAAAAATTTAAAATAATTACATGAAATTGAATTATAGCTTTAGTTACATTGGATAGTTTACATTATATAGAAAAGGGAAATAGCTCACCAAGTCACATTGTCCAACTTGTTTTTTGAATTAGAGACTATCCATCGCTAAAACACTCATCATTTTTTTTCAGCAACATATCCTGTCTCAAAATCATCAAAGTCTCCACGTAGAAAATCTTCAAGTTCATCATCATCATCAATTTCTAATATTATTTTGTTGTGCTTTGCTTGATCACAATATTGTTTCCAATACATTCGACCGAGACAGTATGGAGAGCAAAATGAAAGATCGTATTCTGTCTTAAATTTTCCGTGGGTTGTTTTTCCTCTGTAGATCATCACACCTGGAGTATATTTGTTAGCTTCTGAAGCATATTTGTCTGGTATGACAAGCGTCTTCAACAGCGTTTCTCCACATTGTTCAATGCTATAACGGATACAAATTACATTCGACTGCCCTCCTTTAAATCGATGAGGAACGAATCTATCAACAACATCTTGGTAAGGAAAAATAGCGCCGGGTTGAAAACTATTGAGGGTGTTGATGTTCAAGAAGCGTTTGAGCTGACCTTTAGTCAATGTACTAAAATATAGTGATTCCTCTTCAGCTTTCTTTTTGCTTAGAGGATGTCTGGTAACACGTCTGACATCATACCAAAGAACGCTTTTATTTTTTGGTTTTCCCTTTCTACCCAAATATACAACGTTAAACGGAGGGGGGTAATTATCACAGTTGAAGTTTTTAGCTATTTCAACTGGACAGAGGAGTATTTTGGGTTCGAGTTCATTTATATCTGAAGGATCATGGTAGTGTACTTGAGAATATCTACACTTCTCCTTACTTGATGGATGTATCACACCAGTCACTCGCATAATGCTTGGGATAGGAAGATCTTCAAATGTTTTGCAAATCGGAACTTTTGGTGAGTCAATCACTTGAGAACCTTTAGACTTTTCTAATTCCTTAGCTCTCCTTTCGTTGAAACAATCAACTGTTAAATGAGTTATAGCTGCACTCTCCATTGTTTGCTTATCAACGGAAGTAGTTTGTTTTCTCACTATTTGTTTTCGTTTCCTTACTATTCGCTTTTTTGGAGCAGTTTTCCTTCTCTTAGGAGTTGTTTTGCCGTTTTTCATTTTATTTTCTGTTGGATATGGATCTGTGCTAAGGAGCTCTTCAGAAAGAGCATCCATAACATTCTAAAAATAAAAGGGTAATATTTGCATGAGTGGCTAAGAGTGTATTTATTACTTAGAGTGTCTTATATATATATATATATGTATTTATGCCAAAAGCAGTTAAGATCATAGAGTTATGGTAGATTGAGAATGTGCTTATTAAACTATTGGGATGTGGAGACAGACAACAAAGGATGCATTCAA
The DNA here is from genome assembly GCA_945261195.1 of Cryptosula pallasiana. Lineage (NCBI taxonomy): Eukaryota > Metazoa > Bryozoa > Gymnolaemata > Cheilostomatida > Cryptosulidae > Cryptosula > Cryptosula pallasiana. Next base: position 20,705,679 of record OX183137.1, read on the forward strand.
ATATATATATATATGTATTTACTTAATATCATACCGCTTTTAACATCTCAATTGGTAAGAAATAAAATATAATAGTTTGAACAAAATATTGTAAAATAATAAAAAACAACTAAAAATTTTTCATAAATATGTATGAAACGCTTCTAACATTAGTTCTAAAATACCTACAGAAGAGGATAGAGCTTTATCTATTTGGACATAATTATAAATATGCTTTCTGAATTTATAAAAAGTTTTTTTGTTCCACGTCATGTTGTATAATTTTTTGAAAACTATTTGATTCCAAGCACTTCTTTCAATTTCTTTTAAAAAATTATTAATATTAACGACTTCCACCATTGACAAAACGATTTCGAAACCGTTTTTTATAATGTCATCAAAACGTTCTGTAGATATATCACGTTTCTTACAACACATCCCCATACTCATCATGTGTTGAGTTATACAGAATATTATAACTTGAAATGTCAAACGTTCTACAGCTTTTTCTTCAACAACATCATTATTTATCACATAGTTATGATACATTTCTGGAAGGAAGTCCTTTAAGTAGATTGGATTTGTTGTTGCATTGTTCTAAAATACAAGCGATAATTAGATAACTAAAATAATTAAAGGTGTTCAACAGGTGTTAAATAGTATTTTTTATTAATTCTTACCTTTTCATCAGGCTGAGATTCTGACTTTAGATACAATGGTTGACTTTCTACGACTTGAGTATTCATTCTGAAAAAACAGAAAAAATTGGTTCAATTCTTTATAACCAATTTAAAGATAGATATGTCATAAAGCCTTCAGATAGTTGTGTTAGCTAGCGGAAATATTTGAATTTAAGTTTTACCTTTATGAAGAGAGAACTCTTAGTAGTTGCAATGGAAGATGTAGTAGATAGATGTTGCTCCTTTGCTCACTGTTGTTGAACTGGATGCTTTCTGTCTGAAACCGTTGTCTCTTATATAGGTGAATGTGTGAAAATAAATCTTTTATTCCCGCGAAAGCATTGGTTTGTATTCGCGTGAAAATAAATTGTTTATTCCCGCGAAAGCAACGGGTTCCATTCGCGTGAAAATAAATTATTTATTCCCGCGAAAGCACTGGTTTTTATTTGCCTGAAAAAAAATGTTTATTCCCGCGAAAGCAACAGTTTCCATTCGCGTGAAAATTAAATGTTTATTCCCGCAAAAGCATTGGTTTGTATTCGCGTGAAAATAAAGTATTCATTCCCGCGAAAGCAACAGTTTCCATTCGCGTGAAAATAAAATGTTTATTCCCGCGAAAGCGTTGGTTTGTATTCGCGTGAAAATAAATTATTCATTCCCGCGAAAGCAACAGTTTCCATTCGCGTGAAAATTAAATGTTTATTCCCGCGAAAGCATTGGTTTGTATTCGTGTGAAAATAAAGTGTTCATTCCCGCGAAAGCAACAGTTTCCATTCGCGTGAAAATTAAATGTTTATTCCCGCGAAAGCATTGGTTTGTATTCGTGTGAAAATAAAGTGTTCATTCCCGCGAAAGCAACAGTTTCCATTCGCGTGAAAATTAAATGTTTATTCCCGCGAAAGCATTGGTTTGTATTCGCGTGAAAATAAAGTATTCATTCCCGCGAAAGCAACAGTTTCCATTCGCGTGAAAATAAAATGTTTATTCCCGCGAAAGCATTGGTTTGTATTCGCGTGAAAATAAAGTATTCATTCCCGCGAAAGCAACAGTTTCCATTCGCGTGAAAATTAAATGTTTATTCCCGCGAAAGCATTGGTTTGCATTCGCGTGAAAATAAAGTATTCATTCCCGCGAAAGCAACAGTTTCCATTCGCGTGAAAATTAAATGTTTATTCCCGCGAAAGCATTGGTTTGTATTCGCGTGAAAATAAAGTATTCATTCTCGCGAAAGCAACAGTTTCCATTCGCGTGAAAATTAAATGTTTATTCCCGCGAAAGCATTGGTTTGTATTCGCGTGAAAATAAAGTATTCATTCCCGCGAAAGCAACAGTTTCCATTCGCGTGAAAATAAAATGTTTATTCCCGCGAAAGCATTGGTTTGTATTCGCGTGAAAATAAATTATTTATTCCCGCGAAAGCATTGGTGTTCTTCAGTAAAAACAATGTTTCATTAATTTAACCTTATGATAAATGGCATGATTTCAGCTATATAAGAAGCACTGTTTTTACACAGAAAGCAGTCACTTCGACATTAGCAACTGAAGGAGCAAGATCTACTACAACATCATCTACTACAACTGCTAGAAGGACTTTTCTGTTTGGAGGTAAGTCAACTTGATTGAGTATAAATTTAATTTTTATCGATTTAGATACTAACAGCGGTATGATATTGAGTAAATATATACATATGTATATATATATATATGTATATATATCTTCAAATTGGTTTGAAAGAGAAATCATAACATGGATTTTTACTTTATCTTTCAGAATGTCGACACAAGTCAATACAAAACAACTGAAGAATAAAGAACCAAAACCTTCACAAGATAAGAAGGTGATTGATGACAATGTACTTCTTCAACGCACTATGATTCCCTTTCAAAGCGCCAGTCTGAATACTCTGGCAACTCTCATCATCAAAAGCGCCTCTCTGTTAAGTACTCTATCTCCAGTTTCCAGAAGAAACATTGAAAACATAGTCAAAGTTGAAGATTTACCAATACCTACAGTTATGCAGGTGTTAACCGTTGAGCTCCATGATGAAACGAACTGCACCATCATATACAACTATAAAAAGGATGGAAAGGTAGTTAGAGTGAAGAGCACTATTCCATTAGCAGCAGGATTACTTGTCAATGAAGCTTCGCAAATAAGACCACTGGTTTTGATCTACATGGGTGTTGAAAAGACTGGAAAAGCAATTTTTCGTGCTGCTACAGAAACAGGAACTACTTTGAGGTGTAAGAATGTGTTTGATGTATTACCAGAAAAAAGTATGCGACAAATCAATGCTTATTTCGAGGTAGCTCATCTTCAGGATTTCCCAACAGATAGTGTCATATGTTTCCAAAACCCTGAAGTTATCACAAAGTCTGACAGGCGATGGAATGGAAATGAAGAGACTCTTCTAGTTCAATACAGAAGTGTTGTAGATGAAGAATTACTGATCGGAGATATGCGCATTCCTCATCAAATAGCTTCTGCTGTGACATCAGAGAGATTTGGAGTGATTTTGTTCAAGGGTCTGAGTCGAAACGCAGACAATTCAATTTTCTACAACATCAGTGTACTCGCAGCTCATCAAGCCTTCGTCCAAGCCTCGGAACTGGCTGATAATCCAAAATCTGAGGATTTTCTCAACCACTTCGATGATGCTGAAAAGGAAGACTGTGGAGAACAAACTCTCGAGAAGCTAATCTATAACTCAAGGGATTCATATCACTATAGGTAAGTTTTATTAATTTTTACCATAATTTTAAAAAGTTGATTTGTGAAAATTTTGTGTATTCTTACAATGAAAAAACCCCTTAAAATGATAAATTTGTGAACATTTTTGTAAAACATTTTTAAGTTATATATATATATATTTCGAATTAAAAAAGGATTTTGTTGTGTCATCAGTGTATTTTTTTACATAAAAGTTGGAAAAATAACAAAAGGTGATAATTATTTTACAAAAATGTTCAATTTTTCACATAAATGATCAACTCATAACCTTTTTTTTGTAAAACATTTTTAAATTATATATATTTCGGATTAAAAAAAAGGACTTTTTTGTGTAATCAGTGTATTTTTTTACATAAAAGTTTAAAAAATAACAAAAGGTTATAATTATTTTACAAAAATGTTTAGTTTTTCACATAAATGATCAATTCATAAACATTTTTTGTAAAACATTTTTAAATTATATCTATTTCGAATTAAAAAAAAGGACTTTTTTGTGCAATCAGTGTATTTTTTTTACATAAAAGTTTAAAAAATAACAAAAGGTTATAATTATTTTACAAAAATGTTTAGTTTTTCACATAAATGATCAATTCATAAACATTTTTTGTAAAACATTTTTAAATTATATCTATTTCGGATTAAAAAAAGGACTTTTTTGTGCAATCAGTGTATTTTTTTTACATAAAAGTTTAAAAAATAACAAAAGGTTATAATTATTTTACAAAAATGTTTAGTTTTTCACATAAATGATCAATTCATAAACATTTTTTGTAAAACATTTTTAAATTATATCTATTTCGGATTAAAAAAGGACTTTTTTGCGCAATCAGTGTATTTTTTTTACATAAAAGTTTAAAAAATAACAAAAGGTTATAATTATTTTACAAAAATGTTTAGTTTTTCACATAAATGATCAATTCATATACATTTTTTGTAAAACATTTTTAAATTATATATATTTCGGATTAAAAAAAGGACTTTTTTGTGTAATCAGTGTATTTTTTTACATAAAAGTTTAAAAACGTTTTATCACATAAATGGCTTAATCATGAGTGTTTGTTGGAAAACATTTTTAAAATTATATATATATATATTTATATTTATACATTCCGGATCCAAATGAAAAAAGGACTTTTTCGTGTGTAATCGGTGTATTTCTTTTACATAGAAGTTAAAAAAATAACAAAAGTTTATAATTACTTTACATTAATTTTAATCATGCTATACTAATACATCACTTTTTATTTTAGTCCATTATATCGTAAAAAGAAAACAGAGTAAAGAACTTTCCCTAAAAAATAATGAGCTGAATGATGTAACTCAGTGAGTTATTTTCCTGTTATATATAATGTAAACTATCTAATGTAGCTAAGAGTAAAATTTAAATTCGGTAAAATTTATTTATATAATGAATAACTTTTGTATTTTAGTCAATTATTGGATCACAAAGAATACGGAATACAAAAATTCCTCTCTGGGTCTAATATTATGCCAGAAGAACATCAAAAAAGATATTGTTCAAGAAAAGCGCTTTGTAACCATTGATATCGTAAGCTATAGTAGTTTGTATTACAGAAAATTTACTATAAAACAGTTTTATGAATGTAAAAACTAGATATGGTATTTTCTATTACAATTATTTACTTGTAAATTTTATTCATCTAGAAAGGTAATTTGGTGATTTTTTGACAGTTTTTTAAAAAAGTTAAAAGTACAAAAAAATTAAAAAAATATCGAAAAACTATATATTTCAATGATTCTTTTTTACTTGTAAATTTTATTCATCTAGAGAGGCAATTTGGTGATTTTTTGACAGTTTTTTAAAAAAGTTAAAAGTACAAAAAAAATTAAAAAATATCGAAAACTATATATTTCAATGATTATTTTGTAAAAATTTCAAAAAAATGTAATAAAGCTCTGTTTTGAAACATAAAAAATTTAAAAGGATTGTGTAGGATAAAATTCTCACTCAAAAAATTATTGAAAAATTGAATGAAATAAAAGAATATTTTCCCAAATACCAAAGTTTTGTAAATATAAAGTGAAAATCTCTATATATATATATATTGTTTTTAAAATAATATCGAAAACTATATATTTCAATGATTATTTTTTAAAAAATAAAAAAATTTAAAATGAAGGTGTAGGATAAAATCCTCACTCAAAAAATTATTGAAAATTGAATGGAATAAAAGAATATAAAGTGAAAATCTCTATATATATATATTTATTATTTTAAAAAAATATCGAAAACTATATATTATAATGATTATTTTTTTTAAAAAGTTGAAAAACAAAAAAACTTTGTAATAAAACCCTGTTTTAAAACATAAAAAATTAAAAAGGATGCTGTAGGATAAAACCTTCGCTCAAAAAATTAATGAAAATTGAATGGAATTAAAGAATATTTTACCAAATACTGCATTTTTCTTGTAAATATATTGAAAATTGAATGGAATAAAAGAATATTTTACCAAAATACCGCATTTTTCTTGTAAATATATAGTAAACATTTCTAAAATATTGTTGGTGAAATTTACTGGAAAATGGTTTCAAGTGTGTCAAAGACTAAATATGATGTTTTCATTGAAATGTTTATTTTCAAAAGATCCATATAATAACATTGAATCAATTAGTTAAATTTAACAGTCGAATTCTTTTTTTATCAAGTAGGCTTAATGTTTCTATTGTGATTAATTCTCAAATATTGTAAACTTGAACTATCTAGAGGAGTAATTTGTCGATTTTGATGTGTTTTTTTCTTTTAAAAAATTATCATGTAATACCACATACTTCAGTTCTAATTCGTTTTGAACAATTTCATGGGAGACAAAGAATAAAAAAAGTTACATTGATTTAGTTTTTAGAATTAAAGTTGCTATCAAAAATGGTTTGTTCTTGAATGAGTAAATCCATAACCTCCTCATCATCATGACAGAAGTTTTCTGATGATTGCATTTTGAAAAACACTTTTTTTTCTTTTAAAAAAATTATTACGTAATACCACATACTTCAGTTCTAATTCGTTTTTAGAATTGAAGTCGCCATCGAAAATGGTTTGTTCTTGAATGGGTAAATCCATAGCCTCCTCCTCATCATGACAGAAGCTTTCTGATGATTGCATTTTGAAAAACAAATTACATTGATTTAGTTTTCAGAATTGAAATTGCCATCGAAAATGGTTTGTTCTTAAACGGGAAAATCCATAGCCTTCTCATCATCATGTCTAAGTTTTCTACCCCAATATCTCCAACCTCTCAGAGATAGAGATTGTTCTGTTTAAAAAAATAATGGAAATTGTATATATAAATGATTGTTTTTGAAAAAAATGGTAAATTTTTGAAAAAAATTCAAAAGGAAAATGCAGGATAAAACCCTCACTCAAGAAACTAATTTTGTATGATAGGTTGCTTACCTAATAATAAGAAAATAATGAATAACTTATATTTAAGCAATTATTGAAAAAATTAATGAAAATTGAATAGAATAAAGGAAATATTTTACCAAATAGCCTGTTTTTTTGTAAAGATTTACAAACAGATAAAGCTTAACCATTTAAAGGATGATTTCTTTTTTGCAAAAAAAATAATGAAGATTTAATGAAATGAAAAAATATTTTACCAAATACCTTGTTTTTTTTGTAAATTTGTACAATTAGATGAAATTTAACCATTTATAGGATGATTTGTTTTTGTAAAAAATTAATGAAAATTGAATAAAATAAAAAATATTTCACCAAAATACCTCTTTTTTGTAGATGTAACCAAATAGATGAATATCTAACTTTATCCATTTTTTCCATTTGGGATCATGTTTTGAAGGTTTTCAAGATAGTTTTAGTAAAAGCTTATGCATTGATTGTCATTACAAGTTGTAGTGTTTGGTATTACTTAATATTTACTGACTCTAGTTATATTATATGAAATTTTCCCTACTTATTACACAATAAATGTATATATTCACATATTGTTTCATTTTTAATCACTGTATTTGTTCAATGTAGATATATCTCCTCTCTCTCCTATCTCAAGATATCATATGAGTCGAATTACAAAAAATTATCAAAACTTAAATGCCATACATTCAAAATCTAGATGTTCTATGAGTTAAAGTTATGTATATAATTATGTAAAAAATTATCAAAACTTGAATGCCATACATTCAAAATCTATAAGTTCAAATTAAGTAAAAAAATAATCAAAACTCAAATGCCACTTAAATGCCACTCAAATGCCCCTCAAATGAAATACAATATTAACTCGGCGAATTCACCCAACGTCGTAACTCATTGCATAACCCCCAAGATTTAATCCACAAAAAAACACTTGGTAGGGAGATCTGCTCATATATTACTACTCATTTTGTTATTTTTTCAACTTTTATGTAAAAAAAATACACTGATTACACAAAAAAGTCGTTTTTTAATCCGAAATATATATATAATTTAAAAATGTTTTACAAAAAATGTTTATGAGTTGATCATTTATGTGAAAAATTAAGCATTTTTTGTAAAATAATTATAATCTTTTGTTATTTTTCCAACTTTTATGTAAAAAAATACACTGATGATACAAAAAAAATCTTTTTTTAATTCGAAATATATATATATATATATATAATTTAAAGATGTTTTACAAAAATGTTTTACAAAAAATGTTCACAAATTGATCATTTACGTGATAAATCGTTTTACTGTTATTTACGTGAAAAAGAGAAATTAAGTGGTTTTTCATTGTAAGAATACACAAAATTTTCACAACTCAACTTTTTTAAATTATAGTAAAAATTATTAAAACTTACCTATAGTGATATGAATCCCTTGAGTTATAGATTAGCTTCTCGAGAGTTTGTTCTCCACAGTCTTCCTTTTCAGCATCATCGAAGTGGTTGAGAAAATCCTCAGATTTTGGATTATCAGTCAGTTCCGAGGCTTGGACGAAGGCTTGATGAGCTGCGAGTACACTGATGTTGTAGAAAATTGAATTGTTTGCGTTTCGACTCAGACCCTTGAACAGAATCACTCCAAATCTTTCCGATGTCACAGCAGAAGCTATTTGATGAGGAATGCGCATATCTCCGATCAGTAATTCTTCATCTACAACACTTCTGTATTGAACTAGAAGAGTCTCTTCATTCCCATTCCATCGCCTGTCAGATTTTGTTATCACTTCGGGGTTTTGGAAACATATGACACTATCTGTTGGGAAATCCTGAAGATGAGCTACCTCGAAATAAGCATTGATTTGTCTCATACTTTTTTCTGGTAATACATCAAACACATTCTTCCACCTCGAAATAGATCCTGTTTCTGTAGCGGCACGAAAAATTGCTTTTCCAGTCTTTTCAACACCCATGTAGATCAAAACCAGCGGCCTTATTTGCGAAGCTTCATTAACAAGTAATCCTGCTGCTACTGGAATAGTGCTCTTCACTCTAACTATCTTTCCATCCTTTTTATAGTTGTAGATGATGGTGCAGTTCGTTTCATCATGGAACTCAACGGTTAACACCTGCATAACTGTAGGTATTGGTAAATCTTCAACTTTGACTATGTTTTCAATGTTTCTTCTGGAAGCTGGAGATAGAGTACTTAACAGAGAGGCACTTTTGATGATGAGAGTTGCCAGAGTATTCAGACTGGTGCTTTGAAAGGGAATCGTAGTGCGTTGAAAAAGTACACTGTCATCAATCACCTTCTTGTCTTGTGAAGGTTTTGGTTCTTTATTCTTCAGTTGTTTTGTATTGTCTTGTGTCGACATTCTAAAAGATAAAGTAAAAATCCTTGTTATGATTTTTTGATTTCTTTTTCAAACCAATTTGAAGATATATATATATATACATATATATATATATATATATATATATATATATATATATATATATATATATATATATATATATATATACATATACATATATATATATATATATATATATATATATATATATATATATATATATATATATATATATATATATATATATATATATATATATATATGTATAAATATATATATATATATATATATATATATATATATATATATATATATATATATATATATATATATATATATATGTATATTTACTCAATATCATACTGCTGTTAGTATCTAAATCGATAAAAAATTAGATTTATACTCAATAGTACATCGAGTTGACTTACCTCAAAACAGAAAGTCCTTCTAGCAGTTGTAGTAGATGATGTTGTAGTAGATCTTGCGCCTTTAGTTGCTAATGTTGAAGTGACTGCTTTCTGTGTGAAAACAGTGCTTCTTATATAGCTGAAATCATCCCATTTATCATAAGGTTAAATTAATGAAACATTGTTTTTACGGAAGAACACCAATGCTTTCGCAGGAATAAAAAAATTATTTTCACGTGAATACAAACCATTGTTTTCGCGGGAATAAAGAATTTATTTTCACGCGAATGCAAACCATTGCTTTCGCGGGAATAACATTGCTTTCGCGGGAATAAACATTTTATTTTCACGCGAATACAAAGCAATGCTTTCGCGGGAATAAACATTTTATTTTCACGGGAATGGAAACTGTTGCTTTCGCGGGAATAAATAATTTATTTTCACACGAATGGAAACCGTTGCTTTCGCGGGAATAAATAACTTATTTTCACGCGAATGGAAACCATTGCTTTCGCGGGAATGAATCATTTGTTTTTACGCGAATACAAAGCAATGCTTTCGCGGGAATAAATAATTTATTTTCACGCGAATGGAAACTGTTGATTTCGCGGGAATAAACATTTTATTTTCACGCGGATGGAAACCGTTGCTTTCGCGGGAATAAACATTTTATTTTCACGCGAATGGAAACCATTGCTTTCGCGGGAATAAACATTTTATTTTCACACGAATGGAAACCGTTGCTTTCGCGGGAATAAACATTTTATTTTCACGTGGATGGAAACCGTTGTTTTCGCGGGAATAAACATTTCATTTTCACACGAATGGAAACCGTTGCTTTCGCTGGAATAAATAATTTATATTCACGCGAATGAAAACCATTGCTTTCGCGGGAATAAACATTTTATTTTCACACGAATGGAAACCGTTGCTTTCGCGGGAATAAACATTTTATTTTCACGTGGATGGAAACCGTTGTTTTCGCGGGAATAAACATTTCATTTTCACACGAATGGAAACCGTTGCTTTCGCTGGAATAAATAATTTATATTCACGCGAATGAAAACCATTGCTTTTGCGGGAATGAATAATTTATTTTCACGCGAATACAAAGCAATGCTTTCGCGGGAACAAATAATTTATTTTCACGCGAATGGAAACCGTTGCTTTCGCGGGAATAAACATTTTATTTTCACGCGAATGGAAACCGTTGCTTTCGCGGGAATAAACATTTTATTTTCACACGAATGGAAACCGTTGCTTTCACGGGAATAAAAAATTGATTTTCACGCGAATACAAACCAATGCTTTCGCGGGAATAAACATTTTATTTTCACGTGAATACAAACCGTTGCTTTCGCGGGAATAAATAATTTATTTTCACGCGAATGGAAACCATTGCTTTCGCGGGAATAAACATTTTATTTTCACGCGTATGGAAACCGTTGCTTTCGCGGGAATAAACATTTTATTTTCACGCGAATACAAACCAACGCTTTCGCGGGAATAAAACATTTATTTTCACACGTTTAGCTATATAAGAGTCAAGGGTTTCAGACAGAGAGCATCCAGTTCAACAACAGTGAGTAAAGGAACAACATCTACTACATCTTCCATTGCAACTACTAAGAGTTCTCTCTTCATAAAGGTAAGACTAAAAATACAATTATTTCCGCTAGCTAACACAACTATCTGAAGGCTTTATGACATATCTATCTTTAAATTGATTATAAAGAATTGAACCAATTTTTTTGTTTTTTTCAGAATGAATACTCAAGACGTAGGAAGCCAACCATTGTATCTAAAGTCGGAATCTCAGCCTGATGAAAAGGTAAGAATTAATAAAAAATACTATTTAACACCTGTTGAAAACCTTTAATTATTTTAGTTATCTAATTATCGCTTGTATTTTAGAACAATACAACAACAAATCCAATCTACTTAAAGGACTTCCTTCCAGAAATGTATCATAACTATGTGATAAATAATGATGTTGTTGAAGAAAAAGCTGTAGAACGTTTGACATTCCAAGTTATAATATTCTGTATAACTCAACACATGATGAGTACGGGGATGTGTTGTAAGAAACATGATGTATCTACAGAACTTTTTGATGACATTATAAAAAACGGTTTCGAAACCGTTTTGTCAATGGTGGAAATCGTTAATATTAATGATTTTTTAAAAGAAATATAAAGAAGTGTTTGGAATCAAATAGTTTTCAAAAAATTATATAACATGAAGTGGAACAAAAAAACCTTTTATAAATTCAGAAAACATATTTATAATTATGTCCAAATAGATAAAGGTCTATCCTCTTCTGTAGGTATTTTAGAACTAATGTTAGAAGCGTTTCATACATATTTATGAAAAATTTTTAGTTGTTTTTTTTATTATTTTACAATATTTTGTTCAAACTATTATGTTTTATTTCTTACCAATTGAGATGTTAAAAGCAGTATGATATTAAGTAATTACATATATATATATATATATATATTTGAACACATCCTTTGTTGTCTGTCTCCACATCCCAATAGTTTAATAAGCACATTCTCAATCTATCATAACTCTATGGTCTTAACTGCTTTTGTCATAAATACATATATATATATATATATAAGACACTCTAACTAATAAATACACTCTTAGCCACTCATGCAAATATTATCCTTTTATTTTTAGAATGTTATGGATGATCTTCCTGAAGAGCTCCTTTGCACAGATCCATATCCAACAGAAAACAAAATGAAAAACGGCAAAACAACTCCTAAGAGAAGGAAAACTGCTCCAAAAAAGCAAATAGTAAGGAAACGAAAAAAAATAGTGAGAAAACAAACTACTTCCGTTGATAAGAAAACAATGGAGAGTGCAGCTATAGCTCTTTTAACAGTTGAATGTCTCAACGAAAGGAGAGCTAGGGAATTAGAAAAGTCTAAAGGTTCTCAAGTGATTGACTCACCAAAAGTTCCGATTTGCAAAACATTTGAAGATCTTCCTATCCCAAGCATTATGCGAGTGACTGATGTGATACATCCATCAAGTAAGGAGAAGTGTAGATATTCTCAAGTCCGCTACCATGATCCTTCAGACATAAATGAACTCGAACCCAAAATACTTTTCTCTCCAGTTGAAATAGCTAAAAACTTCAACTTTGATAATTACCCCCCTCCGTTTAACATTGTATATTTGGGTAGAAAGGGGAAACCAAGAAATAAAAGTGTTCTTTGGTACGATGTCAAACGTGTTACCAGACATCCTCTAAGCAAGAAGGCAGCTGAAGAGGAATCACTATATTTGAGTACATTGACTAAAGGTCAGCTCAAACGCTTCTTGAACATCAAGACCCTCAATAGTTTCCAACCTGGTGCTATTTTCCCTCACCGAGATGTTGTTGATAGATTCGTTCCTCATCGATTTAAAGGAGGTCAGTCAAATGTAATTTGTATCCGATATACCATGGAACAATGTGGAGAAACACTGTTGAAGACGCTTGCCATACCAGACAAATATACTTCAGAAGCTAACCAATATGCTCAAGGTGTGATGATCTACAAAGGAAAAAAAACCCACGGAAAATTTAAGACGGAATACGATCTTTCATTTTGCTCTACATACTGTCTTGGTCAAATTTATTGGAGAAAATATTGTGATCAAGCAAAGCACAACAAAGCGATATTAGAAATTGATGATGATGAAGAACTTGAAGATTTTCTACGTGGAGATTTTGATGATTTTGAGACAAGATATGTTGCTGAAAAAAAGGATGAGATACATGATAAACCTCGGTGAGAGTTTTTCTTTTTATTTAATAAATTCTAATCATTGTAAATAATACTTCAACTCAATTTAGATGTAGTTGTAGTTATTTCTACCCCAAATAATTTTTTGTTTTAGCGTTGGATAGTCTCTAATTCAAAAAAAAAGTTGGACAATGTGACTTGGTGAGTCATTTCTATACAATGTAAACTATCCAATGTAACTAAAGCTATAATTCAAATTCATGTAATTATTTTAAATTTTTGTTTAATCATTCTATACTAATACATAACTTTTTTATTTTAGTTCATTATGAATTCAAAAGCACATAAAACAGAAGTCTCCCTTCTTGAGATATAACATCACTACATCAAAGACATCATTGTAAAAAAAGACTATGTATTAATTGTTATTACTTAGTATTTACTGACTCTAGCTATATTATATGGAGAGATTTTCCCTACTTATTATACAATAAATGTGTATAATCATATATTGATTGATTTTAATCAATGTATATGAGTTTGAATTATGTAAAATGATCAAAACTTAAATGTCATACATTCAAAATTTAGATGCCATACGTTTAAAATCTAAATACCATATAAGTTCAAATTAAGTAAAAAAATAATCAATACTTTGACTTAAATAAAAACCTTCATAATAGTCTTCTTTTTAGAATAGTTACTATAACTATATAAATATAATACAAGAAATCATTCATCGTATATATTTATATAGACTTGATCTCAAATGCTGATGATATATAGCCTCAAGTGAATAAATGAAGGTTATAGTACTTTGTATTACATAAAATTTACAGTAAATTTTAATAGATATAATGTTTTCTATTACAATTATTTCCCAAATACTGTAAATTTTAACCATAATTTGAGGATTTTTTAAGATGCGATGTAAAGGAAAAGACTTCGCATTGATTATCATTACAAAAGCTAGTGCTTTGTATTACTTAGACTTTACTGACACTAGCTATATTATATGGGAAGGTTTACCCCTGCTTATTATGTAATAAATGTATATAATTATATATTGATTCATTTTTAATCAATGTATTTATTCAAGCTAGATATAACTCCTCTCTCTCAAAATGCTATATGAGTTCGAGTTATGTAAAAAAATTATCAAAAACTTAAATGCCATACATTCAAAATCTATACGCCATATAAGTTCAAATTAAGTAAAAAAATAATCAAAACTCAAATGCCACTTAAATGCCACTCAAATGCCACTCAAATACCCCTCAAATAAAATACAATATAAACTCGGCGAATCCATCCAACGCCATAACCCATTGCATCACCCCAGATTTTAACCCCACAAAACAACACTTGGTAGAGAGATTTGCTCATATATTACTTTTGCTGGGGTCCTGCTTCTTCATTCATCGGTTGACTTCCTTCGTCTTGAGTATTCATTCTGAAAAAAAAACAAAACATTTTGTTTAATTTTTTGTAATTAATTTTAAAAGATCATAAAGATCATAAGCCTTCAGCTAGTTGTGTTAGCTAACAAAAAATAATTATTTTTACTCTTACCTTTATAAAGAAGGTGAGCTCCTAGTAGTTGCAATAGAAGGTTTAGTAGATGTTGCTTCTCCGCTAGCCGTTGTAGAACTGGATGCCTTCTGTGTGAAAACAGTGGCTCTTAAATAGCTAAAGTTGCACTGGTTGAACCCTATCTATACCAACCTTCTTTATAATATAACTATGAATCAGCATTTTTTCCACGCAAAAACCAATACTTTCGCGGGAATAAAAATTTTATTTTCACGCGAATACAAACCAATGCTTTCGCGGGAATAAATACCTTATTTTCACGCGAATAACAACCAATGTTTTTGCGGGAATAAATAATTTATTTTCACGCGAATGGAAACCGTTGCTTTCGCGGGAATACAAAATTTATTTTCACGCGGATAGAAATCAATGTTTTTGCGGGAATATTATATTCCCGCGAAAGCATTGGTTTGTATTCGCGTTAAAATAAAATTTTTATTCCCCCGAAAGCAACGGTGTTTATTCGCGTGAAAATAAATTATTTATTCCCGCGAAAACATTGGTTGTTATTCGCGTGAAAATAAATTATTTATTCCCGCGAAAGCATTGGTTTGTATTAGCGTGAAAATAAATTATTTATTCCCGCGAAAGCATTGGTTTTCGGGTGAAAAAAATGCTGATTCATAGTTATATTATAAAGAAGGTTGGTATTCATAGGGTTCAACCAGTGCAACTTTAGCTATTTAAGAGCCACTGTTTTCACACAGAAAGCATCCAGTTCTACAACAGCGAGCGGAGAAGCAACATCTACTACTACATCCACTAACTATTAAAAGTTTTTCTGTGTGAATTTAAAAGTTTTCATTGAACTCAAGACTTAATTATCTGACAGGCTTTGACTACTTAAAAAGTAATGCTTTTACACAATAAATCACTCGTTCTAACAACAGTAACTGAAGACTCAACGTCTACTATATAATATACCAACTGACTACTAGGAGTTTTATTCACAAGGTAAAATTTATTAGCTGAGACATTTAACTTACCTTTCTATGTACTATTGTCACTTCTATTAAAAAAGTAATGATTTTATTGTTATTATAGCACTATGGTAACAGAAGAGGAGGATACTGATGTAGACATACATAAGGAATGGGAATGGCTCATGAAAAATCAAAATGATATCAGTTTTTCAAACGCTGATAATAAATACATGAACGATGAATGCAATGCTGAATATGAAAATGAAATGGAGATTGAATTTGAAAATGCTTTTCAAGACAAACCTTCGACTTTTCAAGTTTCATCAACTACTGAAAATATGATAGCCTTTGATATGCAGTAAGTTTTTAAATCATAAATTAATAATTTTAGTAGAGTAATTCTTTTTGCTAGTTTTTCTATAGACATCTCATGAATCAGCAAAAATAATGCGATATATCTTTATTGTAGGCAGGACTCAGAATATCAGAGAATGAATGTAAAAGAGGGAGTTGAGAATTCATCTCATAGCACACAGTAAGTTTTTGAAAACTTGACTAATAATAATGTTTGAGACATTTTTTTTCCTAATTCCATTTTAAAAATTTATTGATAATGATGTTTAAGTCATTTTTTCTCCTGTTGCATTTCATACAAAATGTATGTGAATGTTTTATAGAACAACTATTATGTGTTAAAATTTCTATTGTAGACAAAGTTTAAATTATCAGGAGGAGAATGTAGAAGAAAAAAACCCTGAAATTTCCCCTAATTGGAAATGGTTAGAAGAAAATCTCATTTGTTTTCGTTTACCTGATGAAACAATCAATCAAATAGGCTTTGGTGCTGAACCTTCACCACCAAAGACTAGCATAATAGCTCAAGATCTAGAGCCAGTTGTGGAGGATATAGTTGAAGAAAATGAGAATGGTCCAATGATAGAAAATGAAGAAGAAGAAGAAGAAGAAGAAGAAGAAGAAGAAGAAGAAGAAGAAGAGGAAGAAGCACAAGAGGAAGAACAAGAAGAACAAGAAATGGAAGATTTAAATTTTGAAAGACCTACCTGAGTATCGACCCTAGGTATTTTTGATGATAGCATAGCTCCAACTTTTCAAGATGAAAAATGGGATGATTTGATAGCTAGATATTGGGGAGCTATGAAAACCAAACATAGAGCTGGAAAAGTCATAGAACTTTTAAATGTAAGACTTTGGGATGGGATTCCAAGAGATCAAGCTGATACCTACCAAAATGACTATCATGATTCAGGAGTGTTAGAATTGCTAAAAAAAGTTTGGAGACAATTGAGCTCGAGAGCGAAAGTCAACTGTAGCGTAGGTTGTATACTAGAAAATAAAAATGATGGTGAACTCCGATACTTTCACTTATCATCAAACAATGCTACCGTATATCCGAAAGCTAAACTGATTGAAACTGAAGGAGATTTTGATGACTTTTTTGTTGATGTTATGGAGACTGATCATCGTACTAATAGCTTGAGACGGAGACCAAATTTGACTTGGAGATTGATGCTGATCACAAACATTTCGTTTTATTTCTACAAACTACTCGGAATGGGAAAAGTTGGATCACCACCAGAGCATTTACCTTCTCACCTCATCAACAACAGACACATACGAACCATGTTAAAAAACACAAAAGGAATACGAATTACCGACAATCTTTGTTTTTTTAGATGTCTAGCATTACACAAAGAACTACAAAAAAACACCGGATTTGCAAAAGATCCGATAATTGAGGAGGTGAAGGAGTACCAACAACAATATCATAGTTTCATCTATGGTGATAGTACTAAAAAGTGTGAGGGGAAAGGAGTAACAGAAGCTGATTTATTGCTTTTGGAGCAAGCATTTCAACTGAAGATAACAGTGTTTTCTTTAAATGATGATATGACTTCAACAGTTATTTGGAATTCAAACTCCAGTTACAAGGAAAATCTGTATTTGGATCTTTATATCAATCACTTCAGTCTTATTACAAACTTGGAAGGATATGTCAGAGCCTACAGATGTCCAACCTGTTCTACTTGTTATGACAGATTGGGGAATCTGAAAAGACACAGATGTTCAATCTCAGACGCAACAACTATGCAGTTTTCTGGAGAACAATACAGTCCTAGCGCTACAATATTCGACAAACTGAAGATTCAATTCGGGATAGATATCGGGTCAGATGATTCCTCGAGATACTATCCGTTTTTTGCAACATTCGACATAGAGTGTTTGTTACCTAATTGCGAAAAATATTGAGATACAGACACAACCATTTACACTACCGAGCATAAACTTTTAAGTATTTCAATTTGTTCAAACGTACCAGGCTTCAACAACCCGCGTTGTATTGTCAATAACGGGGATGATGATGAATGTGTTGGAAAGTTCATTGAATACTTGGAAGATATTAGTGAAGAATCATATAGCCGATTGGAAAAACAATTTTTGCAAATCATAAAACAGATAGAAGGTGAATTACAACGACTGAAAAAAGCTGAAGAAAAGTTTCGTAGTGATTATGAACAAAATCGTTTCAAACGGAGAACAGGAGCTGAAAAAGTTCTGGATGATTTGTACAGCTATATGAAAAAACTCCCTATTCTAGGTTTCAATTCACAGACTTATGATGACAATGTGATGAAAGGAAAACTGCTTCAAAAATTGAAAGATGTCTCCGACACAGATTTTGATTTTGTTATAAAAAAAGGAAACAAGATGCCTGTTATCGGAATATGATATTTTTTGTGTTTAGATTGTACAAACTTCATCGCTCCTGGATACAGCCATGAAATGTATCTCATAGCATACAAATGTGAAGCCGGAAAAGGATTTTTTCCTTATGAATGGATGAAAGACTTGGAACAACTTAATCAAGAACATCTACCTCCAAGAGAAGCTTTTTACAGTTCTTTAAAACAAAAAAACATCAGTGAAGAAGAGTACATGATTTGTCAAGAAGCGTGGAAAGATAACGGCATGAAGACAATGAAGGATTTTTTAAAATGGTACAACAACTTGGATGTAAAACCATTTGTTCAAGCGTTGGAAAGACATAGATCGATCTACAGAGAGCATGGGATTGATATGTTAAAAGATGGTATATCTTTACCAGGATTAGCGATTCGATGGATGTTCAAGAAAGCTCCTCAACCACCCCCTACATACCTCTCTACATACTTGGATTTTGATGAACTTGGTAACTCGTTTCGACAGACTCTCCCAATTTGTCTGATTGACAAATGCAATGCAGAACTTTATCCTCTAATAAAGAAAAACGTAGTTGGCGGGCCAAGTCTAGTGATGCATAGATATCACGAAAAAGGTATAACTAAAATTAGAGAACATTGGTTGGGAAAAGAAGCAAAAGTTTGTGATAGAATCTATGGATTTGATGCAAATGCGCTCTATTTATGGTGTATGATGAAATCAATGCCTACTGGTTATCCTCGAAGAAGAAAAATCGAAAACTCCTTTGTCGCTGAACCAGTAAAATTTAGCAAGGTAGCTCATAGCTAATTATAGTTCCAAATGTTCTCAAAAAAAATCAATATCAGACATCAGCTCAATGGAGGGGAAGTTAATCTTGGACAGCGATCATTACCAGTTGATGGATTCTGTGTTGAAAATCGTCATGTCTTTCAATTACACGGGTGTTTTTGGCATGGACACGACTGCTCTTATAACAACGCTAAAGAGCAAGAGCTTCAAGCTAGTGGAAGAAAATCAAAAGCAAATCTGTTTAAAACTACGATGGAAAATGAAGAATATCTCCGAGCGCTAGGTTACACTGTAATCTCGATTTGGGAGTGTGAGTGGATGAAACGTGTAAAAACTCATACAAATTTACAAAAATTTGTCAACAAGTTTTACAATTCTTTCTACCCTAAAATACTTGAAAAAAAGCTGAATCAAGACGAAGTGTTGGAGAGAGTTCAATCAGAGGAACTCTTCGGATTTGTTGAATGTGACATCGAAGTTCCTGAGGAAGAGGAAGAAAAGTTCTCCGAAATGCCTCCGATTTTTAAAAATACCATGTTAACCAGAGAACACTTGAGCGGTGAAAAAAAAGTCTTTGCTGAAGCCGAAGGTTTTCTAAAGACTCCTCAACGCTCATTAGTTGGAAGTATGTACGGAGATAAGATATTGCTAATGAGTCCTTTGTTGAAAAGGTACTTGAAATAAGGATTGAAAGTCACCAAAGTTTATCAGCTAATAGAATATATTCCTAGAAAAGCTTTTGAAGCTTTTGGAACATCAGTTTCAGACGCTAGGAGAATGAGAGATGCGGACCCTAGTCAAGAATTACTCGTTACTACTAGCAAGTTGGTAGGAAATGCTGCTTATGGAAAAACAATCAGTGATAAAGAAAAACACACCACCATCAAGTTCATCGAAGGCGCCAGAAAAGCTTCATTTCGTATCAGAGGAAACAAATTCATCTGCATGGAACAGATAGCAGATGATTTTTATGAAATCGTAACCTGTAAACAACTAGTAAGTTTTAAAACAATTATTTTGCAATTCAAAATTTATATTCTCCAAGTTTACTTTGCTAATCAGTATCACCATCATTTCAGCTAACTATGAATGTTCCAGTACACTTGGGTTTCTCCGTGCTACAGTATGCTAAACTGAGAATGCTACAGTTTTACTACGACTTTATGGATAAGTAAGTAAAACCTAATTCGCTACTATTATTATGTACAAGTAAGTAAAACTTCCAAATAATTGAAACAATCCTTTTATTTATAGATATATTGACAGAAGTGATTTCCAATATGTTGAAATGGATACAGATAGCGCATACATGGCATTGAGCGGAACATTAGAAACACTGGTAAAACCAAGTATAAAAAAAGAGTTTTACAATGAATATGGTGATTGGTTTCCACGACCATACTGTGACAAACATAGGGATGAGTTTTTAAGAATCAAAACAATGGGTTTAGAAAGGAGCATGCAAGTGTGTTGTGAAAAAGTACTAAAACATGGAAAAAGAACACACGGACTGTTTAAAGAGGACTTTACCGGAGATGGAATTGTTGCGCTTAACTCTAAATCCTATTACTGCTGGGGAGAAAAAGGAAACAAGTTTAGCTCAAAAGGTTTGAACAAACGAATTAATCAATTGAACAAAGACAGTTATCTAAATGTATTGAACACAAAAAAGTCGTTTATGGGTAAAAATCTAGGATTTGTAGTAAAAGATAAAAAAATGTTGACATACAGCCAAATAAAGCGAGGACTCACATATTTTTATGCTAAAAGACGAGTGTGTTCTGATGGAGTATCTACCGAACCTACTTTGGCTTAAATAAAAGCCTTCATAATAGTCTTCTTTTTACAACAGTTACTATAACTATATATATATAATACAAGAAATCATTCATCATCCTTATGAATATCGATAACAAATAGATGAATATTTAACTTCATCTATTTTTATGTTTGAAATTATGTTAAAAGTTTTCCAATATATTTTATAGCATTCAATGTACTTATTGTGTAATAAATGTATATATGAGTTCGAATTATGTATCTAGCTATATTATATGAGGAGATTTTCCCCTACTTATTATGTAATAAATGTATATAATTATATATTGATTCATTTTTAATCAATGTATTTATTCAAGCTAGATATATCTCCTCTCTCCTCTCTCTCTCAAGATGCTATATGAGTTCGAGTTATGTAACATAATTATCAAAACTTAAATGCCATACATTCAAAATCTATATGCCATATAAGTTCAAATTAAGTAAAAAAATAATCAAAACTCAAATGCCACTTAAATACCGCTCAAATGCCACTCAAATGAAATACAATATTAACTCGGCAAATCCATTCAATGCCGTAACCCATTGCATGGCCGTAACTTTAGGGGCGGCTGAGACGGCCTGGCCGTCTGAACTTTTGTAGGAAAAAAAAAATTTTTCTTTAATATTTCTTTGCCTGCCTGCAGTGAATATAGTGTGCAGGCAACTGTGACTGCGTTTATGCCTCACTTTTGGTTAGTAGATGGGGAATTCCCTTTCTTCATTGAGCTATACTGCAGTGTCAAGCATTGAACTATGCAAGCCTATGGCTATGTGCATGCAGTCAGCAGCAACTGGTTGTATGTAATTGGGCCTACTAAACTGTGCTCATAAAATGTACATTGTAAAAATGTTTTCCTTATTTGAGCGTGCTTGTTGTTTTTAAGCCAAGTAAATAAAAGTTGTTGATTTTTTCTAAAGACATCAGTAATAATTATAATACCAGTGCTACCACCTTCTGTCAGTTTTAATCAGATTAAAATTCACTAATATATTTTTTAATCTTCAATTAATGTGTTAATTGTTTTTGGGCTGAACAATGTCTACTCCATTCTTCAACATACAGTTAAGTAGGAAGATCACTCTTGTAAGTTAAAAATATGGGCAGTTATTTTGTCAACGATAGCTAAGTGTTTTTCTGCTGTGATTGTATTTGAGTAGAATATTACAACTAGCGTAAGCAGAACAACTTTTTTGAATAACAACTTTCCCCATAGCATTGTTCATGATTTGTTTTTGGGCAAAGGTTTTCCGTTTGTGCAACCTTACATTATTATGACAGTCTTTTCCCTAAAAATACTGAAGCCGAAATAGTTTACTTATATTTATAAGAACTATGATAATATTATTTCCATAATGAGAGTGATTTTGCATAAAATTAAATAATGTCATAAAATAATCTTAATCCAAAAAGGTACTTTTTTATCTTTATCTAGAATAAAAGACAGCGCTAAATAAAATGGAACTCATCTTCATCAGTTATTGATGGTCAGCGAGTCAAGTATATTCAAAAGACCAATGTTATTATTTCTGGTGCTTTTCGGTTTTCCATCAGTGTATTTTTAATAAAGCTTGTAATAAAGTTACTCTGTGTTCTTCAGTTAAAAACGTTGTCAGCCTACTTTCGCGCACCTAGTTTGTAAAATTTCCCGCTCGCGCGGGGCATTGCCATTAGTTGAAAGAGGAGCAGAACTTAGTCCACAGCAACCTAGAGAGGAGTTTCCCCCCTAACACTTCTAGCGAAAATGGTCAAAATCGGACCAGAAATGGCCGAACTAGAAGCCGTCCAACAACCACAGAAGTTGTCCCTCCCTCAGTCACACCTCCCCCACCATAGCCCCAGCACTTACAGGATGCCTAGGCGAAATGTGGGACCCCCCATCGATATGGTGAACCCTGGTGCCACCAGGTGGCTGCAAAGCATGACTCAGTATGGAGAGAACAATACTGCGAGAAATTACGATTATTAGCCAAAGTAAAGGCGTTCACTGCCAAGCCTAAGGGCCTCACACCCCCGTGCCTAATCTTAAACCAACTGCCCAAATGTCCCCTGTCTCCATGCCTGAGCTCAACTCCCCCCCCTTGATTCCCACCACGGCAGGAGCCGCCAAAGACACCCCCAACTCCCCCCCCCCCACCACAATCGGCCCCGCCTACAAACCAGTACAAACCAGTTTGCTGTCCAGTGATGCAAAAACTTCAGTTATTTCTTCATCTACCACTTGCACTGAGCAGTCCGCTTTGCTACAGCTGATAACTACTTATCTAACTCAACTGAAGACAGAAAGTAACAACTCTGGTCTACAACTGGAAAAAGATGACGACAAGCTGCTACTGGAAGCTAACCTAGCTGAGTACCACCCCTCTTCTAGTGCCCAAGAGGACCAGTTAGTGGACATACCCCCCACAGAGCCGACTTAGTGTTTTAGTTCACCAGTAACTAACCTGACTGATTGCAGGTGGATGCTACAAGATGACCCTCAGGAAGAACCGGCACAGCCAGCCCTTCGAGAGCCAGCCCCCTCCTTGAACAGCTTTAGCGAATTTCCAGACCTTCCCCCGTCTAAACGTCACCAACCAGAGGCGACACAGAAATCCTCCCCTATTCCCCCACCCCCTTTCACACATGCAAGCTATAGCCACTGTCTGAGAAGCACCCGTACAGCACCCCTACCCACCAGAAGTGACCACCAGCAGACCAAAATGGCGAGCGCCACTGCCTCCACAGGGCATAAGCTGATACCCCTAAAAAAGCACCTTTCCTCTTCCCCACCCCCTTCCCCCAGAACCACCCACACTAGTGATGGACAGAGTACGAGCAATGGATATATAAATTAGAGACTATGTCGATAATGGAGCGGGGTATGTGAGAGATTTACATAAGATAGCCACCCCCCTTCTTCCCCCCACACCCCTACCCCCCCTCCAACCCTTGTTGTCCACTGGCCAGCTAGATATAACCCCTGACCCCTTCCTTTTCTTCCTAGATGCAAATTATCCCACAAAAATGGATACCGAGGACCCAGACCCTGTATAGACCCTGTATAGGCACTATACAACATATAGAAGTTACCCCGGGTCTACCCCAGGTCAGCTACCCCGGGCCTGGGTCAAAAGAAGATGGAAGAGTTAGCCTGAGACCTATGAAACCCAATGCCCTAATCAGAAAATGAATAGGAAGACTACAACAACCAGTAGAGCAAGCTAAGTGCTGGATGTCCTAATAAGGAGCGGAAAAGTACCAGCATGCCCTAATAAGGAGTGGAAAAGACCCAAGCCGAAGAAAAGAGCTGCAAAAAGTGGCCAGCACAAATTGCCATGTGCTCGTTATTATGATTGGCTAAACTTGTTTATGAAATTGTAATATGTATTGTGATTGCTGTATTTTTACTATTATGTTATATGATTGGTTCACCCTAATAAGGGGGTGAACTTTCCTATGTTCTCCTATAAAATGAGCTTTGTTTGTGAGTTAGAGGCAGAACTCTTGAGGAGTTGGATAAATACCCTTGTACCTTGCTAAGCAGAATATGTAATAAATATTATTCAAGTGAACCTATGTCATTTTGTGTCCGGGTCGAGGACCCCGTGAAGGTGATTAAAGTCAATTCGGAGATACTCCGAAACACATTTGAAGTGTATTGGAAGCACATTGGAGAAGTTAGTTGGAGTGACCCCGTTGTGTCTAAGTAGCTAGTGCAAAACTACAACAATATAATGTATTATATGTCAACTAGCAACTGCTTTTGTAACCACCAGCTAGATACAGTTGCTCTTGTTTAAAGGCAGCAATTGCTACGAAATAATAACTAATTTATTTTTTGATAACCTTCTACCACGTCATTTTATGCACCGGAGTAAACTGTTTTTTTTTCACTCTTGAGCACTTTTGCTTTAAACTGTGAAAATGGTTTGACTAGAATGTTGTACTTTGGGTGAGTTATAATGACATTGAATGGGCAGGGATGGGTGAGTTGACTGTATCAGATACCTCAAAAAATCACCTGTGATGATACACATTTTTAATTAGGAAACAAATGAGGGCCAGCTGTAACACTATCAGTGTTAAACTGCAGTGAGTTATACTAAGCTTTGCTCGTTCTATATATTGACAGGAAACATACTCTATTGATTATTTCAAACAAATTAAACAATGACATAACTTGGATATATATTGTTAACACATTGCTAGTTACTTGTAACAGATAAATTGATGGTTGGAAGTTTCTCTGTCTATGGAAAAAAGTAGATATAATTAAATGACATCGGTTCAAATGTGTTTCAGTTAGTTACTCTCCGCCTCACAAAATGCGCTGCTTTGGTCTGAACAAACTTTCAAGCATAAATACATAATTTACTAGTTATAGCTCATATTTCAAAAGATTAAAACATCTTAACAATATTCTCTGGGTGAACCAAAAATTTATGAGCCTCACCCAACCTAAGCAGTCAATTGCTAAGAAAAGCATGGATTAAATTAGATCTGAACCCCAACAAACAACGCTGTTAGTCTGAATCATCAACATCGAGTTTGGATAAGCTGTAGAACAAACAAAACTACTTCAAAGGGTTTACACCCCAAAACCAAGTATGATGGTAGAAACACAAAAGCAATATATCAAAATTTTTTCAGATGTCCTTGATGAAATTTACTTATAGGATGTTTGCAGTGATATAACAGCTTGTATGTTTATGAAAATTGGCACAGGGCCAATGCTGTACCCATCCCCGTTGGTCTACACCAAACTAGTAGATTTATATACTTCAACTAGGGGCTGGTGTTACTTGTTGTACATCAACTGTACCAATCAAAGTTTAGCATGGTTTTGCACGCAGAGGCGATTTTCAAACAGAGGCTGAAGTCAATCTGTGTCCCATGAAGTTAATTTTGTTGGCTCTCGAACCAATCAAAGTGCAGAATTAGCAATAAATACAAATGCATTTCCCTATAAAATTACTAAGGTTCCCAATGAGTGGCACTGGTGTAACATCTCTTCACTCGATCAGCTCACACAAGCGCCGAACAAGTTTTAAATAACATAACAACATACAGAAAAATTTTAGACAAAATATTCAAATGAGTGAATTGAAACCGCTGTCTTTTACAGATGACTCATCAGCATAAAATACAAGTTTCTAAGCCAGCCAGGTTGCAAAACCCGTTTTCTAACACACCAGCTTGTATAACTCATCCTTTTCCTTGTAATAATCTTCATCTATTTTTTGAGATATACTTGTGTAGCTCAGCACAACCGTTATCCCCTTCAGATTAGCAACTGCCTGTGGCAAATTATGCAAAGCCATTAAGGTATTAGCCAAGACATAGACAAGTTCAAGTAAGACTATATTTGTATGTATTTGTTGAGATAAATTCAGTTAGAATAACAGCGATCTGTTATGGTGTTAACCGCGGCCAATTTAATCGCATAATCAATGTTACATAACATATTACTAATTAGTAAAACATATGTCGAAATGAAGATATTTTGTGGTGAAGTTTAGAGCCCAACTATCAGCCTCCTCCCCCCCCCCCCCCCCCTACCTCCTTCCCACCACCTCCTTCCTAACACCTCCTTCTCACCACCTCCTTCCCACCACTTTTCCATCAGCAGAACCAATACAATGGTTGGGCCAGTCTCTTATCCACCTCTTCTTAGTCACTTTTACCCTCAGCAAATAGTGCCCTGCACCCTTTCCCCTTTTCCTAGGGAAGATGAAAGGCTTCTAGGCATCCAAACTAGTGTAGTTTAATGGAAGGCCGGCATCCATCACCTAAGATCCTCTATTTATCAAAGAGCACTGCATCCAGCCATAGATAAAGGGTTAGGGACGGGGTAGAGCTGTGCTTTAGGATCCCAAGTTGCTGGCTACACTGGACAGTCCACTACAGAGAAGGAAAAATGGATTCAACTTCAGTGCAGGGTGAAAGAGAGCATTAGGGGTTAGGGGAGAGGGAGTGCAGGTCCAGGAGGTGGAAGGGAAGGGTTGTAGATCTGAGATGGTAGGGATAGAAGAAAGAGTTAATAAACATAAGGTCCACTAAATGTCTTCACAACTGTCGCCATTCTACTTGATTTATCTCTCCCTGGGGGAAAATTTCCTAAGAAGCAGATGATATCCAAAGCAGGAAACTTGTACCCTTAGCACAGATGTACTAAATTGCTAAATAACGAATACCCCTCACAAGCCAACACATTGGATAAAAATGCATGAGCTATTCCAATTCACCTATTCCAGTTTTGAATCAGTTACAGCCGCTGATTACATCTGGCTGGCCACAGAAATCCATCGAACTATCTGAAAAAGTAAAGCCATACTACCCTTATAGGGATGAGCTGGCGGTTTTAGATGGCATTATCTATAAGGGCCCCAGACTAGCAGTACCAATGGCAGCTAGACCAGAAATACTCAATAAGCTTCATACCTGTCATGAGGAATGCCTACGTCAATCAGGCGTGCTCGCAAGGCGGTATTATGGCCGCGGATGGCTGAAAATATCAGGAGTGAAACAGAGAAGTGTGTTACATGTGCTATTGACTCACGAAGAGCCAATGAGACTAGTATTTCAACCATCCCCTAACTCTACAAGTAAACACGCAATGTGCTTATTCTGTTTAGTGCTTAGTTAACTGTTCTAGTTAGAACATCTCATCTCTACATTTGTATCATATACTCATTAAACTTATATATGTATGTACTCGCTTTCATTGTTGACTGATTTGGCTAGTTGCCTTGGTTACATGTGGTGGTTGGCCCTTCCTTACTGTACTATACAAATCCCTGATACATTACACATCAGTTAAAGGGCGCTGGAAATCATTATAGTACATATATAACTAACTCGAAGGCCTGATACGGATGTTGTAATGAGGCACTGAGGGCCGAATAGAAAAAAGCGTGGAGGCAATGACAAAGAAAAGTTGAAAAGGAGCAGTGTAAAATGGGAGGTGGAAGTCACAGAGAATATTGAAGGTTTTAAAAAATAGCAAATGATAAAAAATTTTTTGGGATTATTTTATTGTTAACTATTGCAACTGATTGAGATCAGAGAGAAGTTGTATTTTATTAGAATGAATATAATAACATAAAAGTGTTAAGTTGATAAGTTCTATAAATTATATAATTTAAATAATAAAAAAGTGAAATGAGTTTACGATATGGAAGTTGATTCTAGATTGCACTCTTATTTTACCTCAATGATGGAGGGCCAACAGAATCTAGAAAAGCTAAAGCTGTTTTATGGATGATCAAAGTTGTCAATGTACCAAAACCTTCTCTTGTGGAAAATTATAACCCGTTGTGGGTGTTACAGAAGATCAAAACAATTGTTTATAAAGAAATGACACCAGTTGTTTATGGTTATATTGTAGTAGTTTACACTAGCTACTCCGACACAACGGGGTCACTTCAACAACTTCTGAGTACTATTTCGGAATCACTCCGAATCAACGTTACCAACTGACGGGGTCCTAGACCCAAACACACAATGACAAAGTTTCAATTAATAATACTTTATTTATACACAATCCAGTTAGCAAGATATAAGGGTATTTAGCAACTCCACTAGACTTCTTGCATAAATCATGCAACAAGGCTCCTTCTATAGGAGAAATGGAGAAAGACTCACCCCCTTATTTGGGTGAGCCAACCATACAACATAAGAGTAAAAGTAATCTAATCACAATATGGCATACAAGTTTATTTACAAGGTTGACCAATCACAGTCTTGAGCACATGGTAATTTGCTCTGGGCACTATTTGCCGCTCTTTTCTTTAGCTTGGTTATCTTCCAGTCCTTATTAGGGCATGCTGGTACTTTTCCACTCCTTATTAGGACGTCCAGCACTTAGCTTGTTCTCCTGGCCGTTGTATTCCTCCGATTCAATTTCTGATTAAGGCATTGGGTTCCTCAGACCTCAGGCTATCTCTTCCATCTTCTTTTGACCCCGGCCCGGGGTAGCTGACCCGAGGTAGACCCGGGGTAACCCGGGGTAGCTTTTATATGTGGCATAGTGTGTATACAGGGTCTGGGTCTTTGGGGTTTACTCTCGAGGGGATAGTTCGTGTTTAGGCCGAAGGGGCAGGATTCATAGATTATACTTAGGGGGTCAGTGGACAACAAAGGGGGGGGGGGGTATGGGGGGGGGGGGGGGGTGAGGGTGGATACTTATACAAATCTCTCACAATATAAATGCTTGCTAATGTTTGTTGTTTCTTATTTTTATTCAAACCATGCCTTATAGTATAACCTAGATGCTTACTTTTGGACATCATACAAGTTGTGGATTTCGTATAAAAAATATAGTGTGACCATACTTTTTATGCAAACTGTTGATTTCCTTGACAATTTATTAAAGAGTGAGTCACTCAGCATAGTGTAGTGTAACATGGTACAGTGTGGCATGGCACTGTACCGCACAGTACAGGTATGGTACCATATCGTATGGTACGGGTACGATAGAGTACGGTATAGGGCACAAAAACCGGGCCAAGTTGTGGTTGGCACAGTTATCTATAACAAGTAGCACCAGCCCCTAGTTAGAGTAAATGAAACTACCAGTTTGGTGTAGTTAAACTTACAGGGATGGGTGCAGCATAGGTCTTGTGTCAATATTCCCAGACACACAAACAGCTATATCACGGCAGACA
This sequence comes from Cryptosula pallasiana, assembly GCA_945261195.1. Lineage (NCBI taxonomy): Eukaryota > Metazoa > Bryozoa > Gymnolaemata > Cheilostomatida > Cryptosulidae > Cryptosula > Cryptosula pallasiana. The sequence continues at coordinate 20,735,450 of OX183137.1, forward strand.
TCGTACAAATAGACTTTATCAAAAACATCTGAAAAAAATAGATGTTCAGTTTTTGTGTTTCTACCATCATAAACTGTTTTTTGTCTGCAAACACTTTGAAGTGATTTTTTTTGTGCTACAGCTTGGCTACACTGAGTTTGGCGATAAAGTTGATAACCTAGACTACCAACATTGTTCGTTTGTACTTTAGATTGATTTTACTTCATACATTCCTTTCTCAACAATCAACTGCATATAGTTGACATTTTTCCCGCTCAATTTTTTAGGCAGCCATATTAAATTTTTCGCGATAAATTCTTCGTATATTCAGTAACACATACATTGCACGTTGAAACTTTTACCCGTGTTAGAATATTGCAAAACGTTTGACATCCTTTACCAATATCGGTATCTGATAGACAGAACACACTTGGCAATGTGTACAATTGATATCAAAGCATTCCAAATTATGAGGTAGAGGGTAACTAACTGTTGTTCTTTATTTTCATCCACTTACTGCTGTATGACAATTTTCTGTGATGCATGGATGAGGATTGATTAACAGTTTTGATCATTTTCTAGTCCATAGCCATTATTCAGACAATACTGTGGTAGATTTCAGTGCACTCTAGTGGTGAACGGGTAGTTTACACTAGGAACTTCACGAAGCAATGCGCTAGACTTCTGCCCACAGCATTTGGTTAATAGCTGTTGGGTAGGAAGTCATACTGTGCCGGTAGCATGGTAAGCAGGGCCGGTATTGACCCCTGCAGGGTCGGTAGTGACCTCTACCGACCCGGTACAGCTGTACTGGGCCGGCACAAGATGGCCGCCTTAGACGAGGATCTGTAAAGATGTCCAGGAACTTAGTCAAGGTCGTAAACAGGAAGCGCCTACCCCTAAAGTACCAACTTAGTGGACCTAATTCTATATACAGCCTGGGATCCCTGTAGGAGCCGTCATTGGACAGTTAGGAGAAAAGACTCCGCCCTTAGCCACTTGGCACCTCCTTGTATTATCTTGCATTGCATTGTGATTGGTTGAGTATTTATATAATTAATGTCATTGGTTGCATTACTTCCTGTGCATTGTCTCTTATATGTTTTGTGTTCATTTGCTCTCCTATGAAAGGAGAGCTCCTACTGTTACTCTGTGCATTCATTACAATGAGCCATAGCATGTATTCTTATATTGCTAAACACCTAGAGGAATAATTACCCTCAGGACTGCTTTGTAATAAAGCCACCATAGCAAACACTACCTCGGTACTGTTTGTCTGAGCCATGGGCTCTTGCCTTACCGGGTAATTCGGTTGCCCTATACAGTTGTCACTGTCGGTCAGTACAGTGTCCCCTCTGGAGAGAGGTAGAATACTCGAGACTAGTGGATGTCCGTGGTAACAGACCGGAATCCATTACATTGGTGGCAGCGGTGGGATAAACGGTACCTTCCCACGCTGTGCTCTTTCACGCTACCCTCTGGCCCTGCGAATGCACTGCAGGCCAGCTACCACTGAGGAAAGAGAAGTGATCTACCGGGTGTAGATCTGGAGAGAGGAGGAGAACTTGATCTACCGAAGTAGTAGATCGGAAGAGCAATTGACGCAAGATACTACCGGATTTCTCTGCAGGTTCGTTTGAGTGCGCTCCGAACTGCAGCAGCTATCCCGGCACAGTATCCACTACTAAAGGCTGTCTGTATCAACCGTAGAGCTTGCTCCGTTTGCAGCAGTCCAGTACAGACGCTACCGTATCTTCTACAGGCTCGTAGAGTTCGCTCCGACCTGGACATAGAGATACCGGCACTGTGCGAAAAGAAGAGAGAGTCGTGTATCAGCTATACAGACTCAGCTACCAGAGGTTACTCAGCTTGGAGTGTTACTCAGCTGGTAACAGTGACCCCGGCACTGTATCCATTTACAGTGTCACTACACTACTGCCTGTAGGCCCGTAGAGCTTCGCTCCGCCCTGCAGCAGTACAAGAAGTTTCGTAACGGTTGTTACAAGCGACGGAGTGCCAGATACTGCCACAGTATCCATTGGACCAACCCCTAGATCTGCTAGAGCCACTGGAAACACAGCTACCGACCCGGATCTAACCTATACCGGCCCGGGATCCAGTTGTACTGACCATCTCTTAGATTTGAGTTGAGATCACTCCTCTATCTGCAAAGAATGGCCACCCAGAGAGCACGCAGCGCTGGTCGAGCACCCGCTGGCAACCCAGAAGCTACAGCCATTGATAGATTGACCGAAGCATTGACGGCTATGATGAGGCCCAACCAAGACAATGCACCAGCTAGACTAAAGGCTCCGAAGTTCGACGGCGAAGGAGACGTCGAGTACTTCATCAGCCGATTCATTGAGGTAGCCGAAATGAATGAGTGGCCAGAGAACACGGCCATGTTATACCTAAGGGATGCATTACGAGGTAAAGCATTGGACTGTGGAAAGCCTCCACAACTGCAGGGTATCTTTGCTGCACTACGAGCACGTTTTGGGCTAACACCCAGGGAAGCTATGTCCCGGCTGACCAGCCTACGCCGCCAACACAAGACGTCGCTCCAAGAGCATGCAAGTGAAGTAGAGCGCCTAGTGCGCGTTGCGTATGCAGATCTACCTCACCGACCCATGCAGAGGATGATGCTGGATATCTTCAGCACCACGGTTGGAAATGCTTACCTGCAAAGACACTTGTTGGCCATGCAACCCATTGACGTAGCCGAAGCAGTCAGGGCTGGCAACGAGTATATGCAGATAAAGACACCGTTTGAGGAGCGCCAGGCTCATGTACGGATGTTGGAAGAGGATGCCGACGAGGAGGAAGAGGAATGGATGAGGACGGTTGCCAAGGGCCCGTCTCAACGTGTCTCCACCGCTACTGCCGTACAGCAGACACACCACACCCCTACACCTGCCATACCGGATCCTATGACAACAGTCATGGACAGCCTAAAGATACTAACAGAAGAGCTACGGTCGCTGAGAGCGGCAAGACAGGCGGCTCCCGCTCCACAGTTGGAGACAGAGCCTGCAACACGCTGCTGGGGCTGCGGACAACCAGGTCACATGATGAGTACCTGCCCCCGAACTCAGCGCTCAGCTCACTTTGCAAACAACCCCAGACAGACGGGAAACGGCCGGCGCCCGCAGTAGCGCCACCGGCAGCTGACTGCAGCTGGGCAAGCCGGACCACACCCACAACCCCTTATAGTCCTGGAACTCTGAAGAAGAGTGGACAACCTCCCAAGATACAACCGACAGCAACCAACCAACGCTGGACAAGCCAAACAACTCCTGATGCCCCGTACAGTCCTGGAACTCTGAAGAAGAGTGGACAACCCCCCAAGAGAGCATCAACACCCGCTGACTGCAGCTGGACAACCCTGACACCCCGTACAGTCCTGGAACTCTGAAGAAGAGTGGACAACCCCCCAAGAGAGCACAGACGCCCGCTGAGGACAGCCGGACAGCTCGACAAGCCCCCATTAGTCCTGTAACTCTGAAGAAGAGTGGACAAACCCCCAGGAGAACACAGACTGACAGTAGCCGGATTGCTCGTCAACCCCCTTACAGTCCTGTAACTCTGAAGAAGAGTGGACAACCCCCCAGGAGCACACAAATGGCAGCGCCACCGCTGGAGCGACCCTACCAGGCCAGCTACTTCCTGGCCGGAAGGTTAGCCGGTAGACCAGCCTCCCTGTTGATTGACACAGGCTGCACAACCAACTTGCTGTCGAAGCATCTGTACCAGCAATTGCCACAGTCAGTGAAAGACACGCTGCAACGCAGCGAGGCACATGGACTCATGGCTGACGGGTCGAGGATTCCCTTTTACGGTACCCTGCAAGTAAACTTGCAGCTTCGTAAACTGAGGACGAGCGTAAACTTCGTCATTAGTGACATCAATGAAGATGCCATAATTGGCATGCCGTTTCTCACCTTACACGAGTGTGCCCTAAGGTTTCCAGACTCCCATGTCATCATTGACGGACATGTGTTACCTTGCACGGACAAGCACGGGCGGCCACTTAATGATAGTGTCCGTCTAGCGCAAGCAGAGCTGACGGAGGACCCCCCTTACACCCCTGAAGAAGAGGACGTCCCCACACAACCACCCACTGTAGAGAGAACTACAGGTGGAATGTATCAGGCTGTGAAGAGCCCCCCGCCACAGGTAGAAGGCAGAAGATTTGAGCCGGATCGGACAACAACTGTGGAAGCTATAGGCCAAACAGTGTTTTCCCCCCCGCTGGCTACGCCCCTGCGCTGGGGAGAAGGGAGCCCTGCTGCTGGAGAGAGGCAGCTGCCCTTTGACTATCAACCCTCTGTTAAAAGATGCAGAGATGAAGCAAACAAGCACCACACAGAGGCAGGCTATGAGAGCGCTCAACTGTGCATAGATGGGAATTCCCACCACCCGCCTAGAGGAAAGGCAAGGAAAGCAGTAAACAGACCCAAAAAGGCTGCAAGGAAGGTGCGGACCACATCACGCTTGGTTTCAAAAGAATCCCCAGGAGCTCCCCGACAACCTCCAGTAAACAGAATCACTGTAGCAGACCGTCGGAAGAAGTTGGAGAAGCGGCCAAAAACCCCCAGTACCCAAACACTTCCTGTGGAGCCAGGCAGAGTGAGTCAGAGTTGTGAACAACACTGCAGCTCCAAAAAGCCACTCATACCCGCGAAAGTCATCGACGAAGCAACACTTGCTTACAAGATGTCCAACCACTGCCTAGAACTGAGCGACGCAGAGGATCTGCTACTAGACTTGGATGACTATCCACCTGCCCAGTTAGAGAAAGAGCTGGAGACCATGCCCACAGCAGAGCTGTACACTAAGCCTAAGAAAGGAAAAGCTGAGGAAAAGGAGGAGGAGATCCAGCTGGCTAAGAAAGAAACAGAAGATTCACGCTCCCAAGTGGACGTGACACCGAGGCTCACCATCCGGTTGGTGCAAGCACCCAGCCCTACTGCAGAGGAGAAGGCAGAGGAGACCGAGGAGAAGGTGCCGGCCCCAGTCACCCCTACGTTGGACGACGAGCCAACCACCTCATGGAAGGAGGATGGGAGACGAAATCCTACAAGATGGCGCATGCTGCGCTGGGTCACCTCGGAGACTGAGGAGCAGGTGGAACACCTGTTGCGGGAGGCCACGGACTACACTTGCATTCAGTGTACCTACCGAGGCCGAAACACTCGGCAGCTGAGAACGCACCTTCTGCAGCATTATGAGAGGCACTCCTGCCGAGTACACAGCGCTCTCTATTGAACGAGACGCCGGACACTGTATATATGCTATTAAATATATACTCTTGTCTATTATATATCTGTTATGTAATCAAATATATAACCTGGGTACGAGTGTTACCCCCCACACATATCTACTCTTAATATTTTATTATTAAAGCCAGGCTATGACTTTAATGAAGAGAGGTATGTGGTAGATTTCAGTGCACTCTAGTGGTGAACGGGTAGTTTACACTAGGAACTTCACGAAGCAATGCGCTAGACTTCTGCCCACAGCATTTGGTTAATAGCTGTTGGGTAGGAAGTCATACTGTGCCGGTAGCATGGTAAGCAGGGCCGGTATTGACCCCTGCAGGGTCGGTAGTGACCTCTACCGACCCGGTACAGCTGTACTGGGCCGGCACAAGATGGCCGCCTTAGACGAGGATCTGTAAAGATGTCCAGGAACTTAGTCAAGGTCGTAAACAGGAAGCGCCTACCCCTAAAGTACCAACTTAGTGGACCTAATTCTATATACAGCCTGGGAACCCTGTAGGAGCCGTCATTGGACAGTTAGGAGAAAAGACTCCGCCCTTAGCCACTTGGCACCTCCTTGTATTATCTTGCATTGCATTGTGATTGGTTGAGTATTTATATAATTAATGTCATTGGTTGCATTACTTCCTGTGCATTGTCTCTTATATGTTTTGTGTTCATTTGCTCTCCTATAAAAGGAGAGCTCCTACTGTTACTCTGTGCATTCATTACAATGAGCCATAGCATGTATTCTTATATTGCTAAACACCTAGAGGAATAATTACCCTCAGGACTGCTTTGTAATAAAGCCACTATAGCAAACACTACCTCGGTACTGTTTGTCTGAGCCATGGGCTCTTGCCTTACCGGGTAATTCGGTTGCCCTATACAGTTGTCACTGTCGGTCAGTACAGTGTCCCCTCTGGAGAGAGGTAGAATACTCGAGACTAGTGGATGTCCATGGTAACAGACCGGAATCCATTACAATACTGTGTTTTTGATCTAATCTGTAAATGCAACTCGTTTTTTTGCGACTTTCGTCTGAAACTCTGGCGCAGCTGAGCCAATATCAACAAAAAATAGACATCAGAATAGTTAGCTCTTTATCTAGGCTATAACACTCTTTAATCTTTATTGTGCTTTACAATTGCACAGATATTTACTCAAAAATAGAGAGAATTTACAATTCACTACGAGATGGACACCGCCATTGTCATTAGCCAGCATCTCGAGCATAAAAAGATAAAACTTTTTTTCACGCTTATTCCATTTGTTTTTATAAAAGTATGTTTTTCCATAAAAACCTTGGCATTAATTAGCATTACCTATACGCTCTTTATGCATAAAACTCTAAAACCTTCAAGATGATAAAAAAACATTTGATTTATAAAAAGATAGAAAGCTATGCTAGTCTTTGCCAGCATCTGCTAACTCAGTCTGTTAGCTTTTATGCACTAAGCTATCAGCAGTGTCCTTTTACGTCTATCAAATAATTTGTATATTATCAGTACCATGTTTGTTAATAATATTTTAGTTGCCAATGTTGATTACCATAATGATAAATATAATCTGATTAGAAAAATTAATAAATAAATAATAATGATAACAATGGTTATTATTATCGATAAAAGTAATGATAACAAGCTAATAACCAAATGATTATTATTTCATCGTTATTGTTAATTTTTATTCTCATTATGCAAAAACAGTTTTTTCTTTATAGTTTAGAAGTTACCGCTATTTAAATGAATAATCATTATCTTTTTTTATCAAAGTTTCATATTGCTCAGTGTTATTTATAGTTGCTATGATTTTTATATGGCTCAATTTGTGTTTCTATGTTTGGAAATTAGTCAGTAGTTGTTGGCTGTCACTATTATTTTGCATTACTAATCAAAAACTAGTTACTATTATGAAAAGTACACCTAACCAAACAATTTTGGTAAAAACAAACATCTTATTAATAATAGTGAGTTAAAATAGAAAATAGCAATGATGTTGCTTCGCAAAAACGCTAACAATTAACAATTCTGATGATAAGTACAAAATGTAATATTCAACTATAATAATAATTAGGTGATAATAATACAAAGTAGTAGGAGGAACCCAATATATAATGTTTGCGCTCATTCTTCCGTGAAAATTTTTGGCCCAGCAGTTTATAAGTTTTATTCTTTTTACCTTAAAAGCTTATTAGCATGACACGAAAGTTGCTTCAAATAAACATGAAAAGGTTTTCTACCTACCACTGTTCCAATAATGACGAAACTTAATTGTTAGTTTAAGTTGTTAATCAATCGGTACCTATTGTTATTACACCTGTCGTTACTGCTGAATCATCATCTCTATCTAAAACATTGAAAAATAAACATCATAGTTAAAATATCAAAGCAGGAAAATCGATAGTAGATATAAAATAATACACAAAATTCTAAAAGCAATGAAAATAGCAAATAATATAAGGAATTTGGTTCTTTAGAATTGTCCTCAGTTTCATATGTTTTTGTCAGCAATCTGTTCTTTTTAATAATATTTGAATTTAATTTCTGATCACTGTGCCATAAAGAAGAAACTCAAATAACTTGAACTAGTTCTCTCAAGCTACGTAACCTTTCTCTGAGTTTAGAGAACATGCGAATGTACGTGAACTTCAGCTACAATTAGGCTATGAACAGTACATAATTTATTGATTCAATAACATGGTTGGATATGGGTTTTTCAAATACATTATCCAAAAATAGACAAATTTACAGCCAAGTGTTCAGGTTTTTTATGGAAAGTCAAATTACAAGCACTTGAAATTGCACCAGATTGCTTTGCAGTGGTTTCTCACTGAAACTATACAGTTAAAGCAAAACAACTTGGGGTGAATCTTTAGAAATGTATTGCTCACATCATGATGCTTCTTTTGACTCAGACAGAAATCTTGTAAAGAAGCCTTTACCACTTGCAATTTTCAGATCCAATACTATCCTAGAATAGGTACGTTTTAACTTCCATGAGAAATGCTGACAAACTTTTCACAAATTTGTTTTATGGTTGGGAGTGCGCAATAGGCAAAGAACTGTTTAACATGTAAGGAACAATTGTACTTCTGCAAATGCCACATGATGTTTCATACGTTCAAAGCTGCAAGTATGCTGCAAAGCAAAAAATGGAACATAAAAATTCCATGATAATATATAAAACTTTCACACAAATAAAAATGTTTTTTTGTACGAAAATCCTTTCATAATTTATAGCAATTTCGAGCAAATAAAAAAGTTTTCTTCAGGCAAAACTTCCTTTATAATTTTGCTCGAAGAAAAAACATTGCACAATTTTTTACATATTATAAAGCAAGTTTTGCGCGAAACTTTAAGAGCCGTTGTTTTAACACAGAATGCATCCACTTCAACAACAGCTGCTGAACGGACGACATCTACTACAACTACTATTAGCTCAGCAGCCAAACTCTTCTTCAAATCTAACAGAGTCAGCCACTCAAGGTCACAAAAGTTATTACATTGAATAAATATTGTAATCGATTTGCGTAGTTTGCTCACAAGAGGTTGCTAATGTGGAGAAAATTTTCCTAGATGAAGTGATGGTGATAACGAAACAATTTTACCGCATTAAATATTGTAGGAGATTTTGGCAGTAAAATTGGTTCGAACCCCCATCTTCTTCCACCCCTTGTTATAATTCCCATCGACACCGGTTCTTCAGCCCCAAACGTGGTTTTACCATGGACCCGGTATCACTTCACTATAAGTTATATAAGCTATACCGAGTTTAGATCATGGGCTATACTGTACCAAACTTTATCACTGTGTTCCCCATATGAATAATAAAGGGCCTATCCTGTCCACTATCCTCATCCGTTTAGCAGAAGGTCTCAGGGAAGGACAGCCTAAGGACCAGAAGTCAGCATACCCACTTATAAATCAAAGAAAATGAACATCTGCAAAGCTGGAGCTTACCCTAAGGAAACCAGCTTATTTTATATAGAGAGCTAGCTTCGCCTTACCTGTTAATGGAAGGAACATCACCCCAGAGAGCTGGACCATGAGCTGGCTATGTGATTAGTAGTTCGTGTTTACGCCGTATTGTTATATTTATCTGTCTTGGTGTATTGTTGTCTTGTTTTGTGTAATACTCCTAATAAGGGTCTGAGTGCCCCTCCTTATCTCATATAAAAGGAATTGTTTTACTGTGTATAGACACAAGTGATTTGGATTGTGTAGCATACTTATTAAATTGCTAAACAGATTGTCGTACTAAAGTATATTAACTCTAACATTTGTGTGGTTTGTCTGGGTCGTGGACCTCGTGGAGTTGTTAACGTCTGCACTAGGAGTGGACCTCGTGTGTGTGGAGAAGAAGTGGAGTGTGCACAAGGATTGCATATGGAGAGCTGGCCGTTGTGTCCGTAGTAGTGGGAGCAAATCTACTACAATAATAATGTTTTCCAGTCGGCTATCAAACATTGGTGTACAAAAAAATCTGTCACAAAACTTGTGATGGACAGGTTGACTTAGAACTTATGGTAGGTACACGAAAGACGCTGGAAAATTTGATGGTTGCATAAGAGTTTTTATGTCGGACCATGCCCAAACCGAATGATAGATTTTTGCACAAGTTTTTTATTTTCATCAGTATTTCGTCTATTTTTTTTAAAACGAGGCAAAGTGTGAGACTTTGTCGTTTTTCATAGGCCCATAGATGCATTCATCCATATGGCCAGTATGGATGTTCGCATTAACGTCAAAGAGATGAGTCGTTAACATCAATATGATTATAGGTGTTATCTGCAAACTCTTCGTGCGATAATAACTCTCGAATGTTTATTATCACTAATGTTTTTATTATTTATACATGAGAGACTTTTGTTGCGGATATTTAACACTTTTGTAAAAGCGATCACCAAAGAACTAGTTCAAACAAGCTAATAATATTTTTGAATAAAATCGGCTTTAAAAGTATCAGTTATTAATCATAAACAACACCTGAATGTCTAAAAATCTATTCACTGTGGGTTACAGTATATAATTATTGGAAAACTTAGTTGCCAGCTCAACTAAGTAAAAGCTCCCCCATAAACTGAAAGTAAATTAACTCTAGAATGTTTAGCCGAAACAACTGATGAAGCCTCAAACAAAACGATTATTCGTCAAAGTGTTGTTGTCACTCTTTCACATAGGTCGTTTGTACATAAAGTTTTTGAAGGGCGTATCTATAACGATTATGAGTTCACATAGTTTTTTGTATAGAAGCAACTAACCCTTCATGGTAAGAAATCAAAGCTAGAATTGGGAGGTTTTTTTTCTAATTAAACTGATAAAAAATAAATGAAAAATTGCAATTGTGGTTCGGCTACTGCAATTATGATTAGAAAACTACACCGCAACAATAAAAACTTTGATAAATGTTGGGCAAGAACTTTCAAATCAGTGTCCCTGTTCTTGAGACTAAGTTAAATAGTAAGAAGGTTTACTTGTATTACACAGTGTAAGTAACGTTGAGCCTTGAGCATCCTCTAGTGAAAGTGGTCGTCAAATTATTGAATTAACCAGTTTCTTTATTATAATGAAGTATACAAAATTTCATTTGCAAAGCCCAATATATAGTTTATTTGTTTTTTGCCCGTGTTAATGATGAGATCAGTTTCCTTTACTATGAAAAAACATCGTATGCTCTCAGTAAGGTTTAAACTGGAGGCTGAAGAGCATCTAATCTCACACTAAGATTTTAAATTTGGCCTTGAGATCAACTCTCTGCCCAAAAAAATTGGATATTTATTATTAACTTGTATCTCTGCATCAAAATGCCTGCACAAAAGACTTTCGTCTATTTCTGACTAGCAGTGTGTTAGTTACATAATCCATTTATCTGAAAACAGACTTGGGGTCATAACTATCACAGGTAGTTATATGACATACCATGTAACTTTCCCATAAGGTAATTTTACAGTGCACAACACCTGTAGTTAATTTATGACTATAACTTTGCTAAAATTCCAAGAATTAATGCAGAAGAGCACATACAGTTTTAATCAAGGTAATAAGGAACAGTATTTTGCACTGTGTAACAATCACCCAGCCATATGGTGGGGTATACAGAACAAGTCAATCGTTATACAGTCAACTTATTAAACAGTACACGGCGTTAAAAGAAAAACACATTGCAGGGTTAATTCATCTCTAATGTTATTGTGACATTTTTAGGTCACTGGTACTGATCAAATACATCAATTTATCAGAACCATACTGGACTCTCATTGGACAGTTTGTAAGTCATGTCAACTCATGCGACGACGTAGTTCAACAGTTTTGTATAAATACTGGCTGTTTGACTAACTATAGTCACTTGTTTGTTCAAGCTCAAAATGGCTAGAACAGCTATTGTCTTCACTTTTCTTGTTATTGCTGTGTCGTTGGCATGGACACTTTCTACCAAACCTAATATTGTGTACATCTTGGCAGATGATTTGGGTAAGCATTGTTATACTTTTGTTGTGAAAACTCTTGTTATTATGTAACTTTTTTAATGTTGATTTCATTAATTTTATAATTTTGTAGGTTGGAATGACATTGGATTTCACAATCCTAAAGTAAAGACACCAAACATTGACAGACTACGCGCTAAAGGAATTGAACTGACAAGTAGCTACGCACAACTAGCATGTTCAGCGTAAGTAATCAATATCTTATTTAAAAACCATGCAATACAGCTTTAGGGTTTATTATTAGCAGCATTCTTTTCCTCAAAACTATAACCACATGGATGTTTATTTTATAATTTCTTATATAAAAGTTATGATCTGATTTGAATTATTGTTCATTATTTTAATTAGAAGATTATTTTACCTGTTTAATTAATCAAATGATTTTATTGCAGCTCAAGATCAGCTCTGATGACTGGCAGGTACCCAGCGAATAATGGACTTCAGGTTCGTATTTACATCATAATGTTTTTTTTAAATTGATTTGTGTAATAGCAATCGTTGCAACAAAAATAATAATTTCCCAAGTTTTTTTCCTATCTCATGTGTGCATTTATTTACTGCATCAAATTAAATTTTTTTCTCAAGCTTTTGTTTATCTAACGAAATTTCTTATTTTCAATGATCACTTTTAGCACATGGTACTAGCTCAACAAGGTAGAACATGCCTTCCCCTTGAGCACAAGATGTTACCACAGTACCTGAAAGATGAGGGATATGCAACCAAGATGGTTGGAAAGTATGTGCAGCAGGCTTACATTTTATGAATTACCAATAATTTGGCGCATTTGCCAAGATAACTGGTTTATAACGTATTTCAGGTGGCACTTGGGTTATTGCGATGAGGACTGCCTTCCACGCCAAAGAGGCTTTGATAAATACAAAGGAATTTTAGGTTCTCTCGCTGATTACTGGGAATGGAGTGAGTATTCGGTATATTACATCACAAGTAAAACTAAATCTTATATGTAGAACATTCAAAATATAAAAGTTAGCATACCAAAGTTTCCAGCTATAAGCAACTTCAAATATTCCAATTATAGCTGAAATAGACGTAATGACCAAATTCACAGACAATAAACCAGAGACTACCAACTTAGGGGAGGTGCATATGACCGTAAGTTATAATATCAGAATTGCTGATGCTGGGGTGACATCTATCGGGCCTGAAACCTTTAGTGTTTGCAGGAATACAAGACCAATATTTGTCATTTCCAGCACAAGATTGCTTTATAAAGCTTAGATTTTAGGAATCCTGTTGATGATTTAGAAATTAAGTCTTTGGTGCTCGCACAACCTTTACTATTATTATTTTTACAGTTTTCGTGTAAGTTTAATGAAACTAAATAGTTTTATATAGTTGTCAAACAAATTGAAGGTTTAATAGCTTTGAAAACCAGAAAAAAAATTGTTCTAACTGCAAAAAAATATAGAGAATTTTTAAGACTTCCTAAAATTTTTAGGACATATAAATGCCAATTCAGCAACAAATCTTTCCATTTCTAGTCCAGAATTCCAAACAAAATATTTATAGAGGAACCATTAATAAACTTTGACCTATTTTTAGATACAAGACAGGATGGATGCCAGAGAGTTTATTATGGAACACAAAGGAAACCCAGAACCATTATTTATGTACATCGCACCTAATGCTCCTCACACACCTTTACAAGTAATAATCATAAATAATAGTTTTGTATGATGACCTCAGTATAACATCTTGTAATCTCACTTTATTTACTACAAGTTAGTAAATGACTTATCAACTTTTTACAGCCAACCCAGAGCATGTACGATGTACATGACTTTCTAGACCCTAATGACCCAGATAGCAACAAAAGGCGGCAATATTTGGGTAAGGATTTTTTTGTCTTACACTTTTCACTGATTATTTTTTTCCAAAGTATTTATGTGAAGCACAAATTCTTGCTATTTGGAGCTTTTGCTGTCCACGCATGTGTGAGTTTACTTGTGCGTTTGCTTGCTTAATAAACTCAAATTGTCTATCAATTTATAAAAATAGGGTTGGTGTCTGCCTTGGATGACCTGGTTGGGGATACTATGCTTGCCTTGGCTGATGCTGACATGGCCGAGAATACAGTCATCATTTTCCAGTCAGATGTAAGTAGTCATTTCATAACTACTGTAAGACTTATCAATTTGATTTGACTTGAATATGGTGAGACAGTATATCCTGTTTACCGTGTATCCTAGTAGCAGTAATAGTGGCAGTAGCAGCAGTTGTAAAGGTAGTGGTATTAGTAGAACTAGTAGTAGAAGTAGAGATAGCATAATTACTACAAGTAGTAGCACTAGCAGTAGCAATAGCAGTAGTAGCAATAGCAGTAGTAGCAGTAGTAGCAATAGCAGTAGTAGCAATAGCAGTAGTAGCAATAGCAGTAGTAGCAATAGCAGTAGTAGCAATAGCAGTAGTAGTGGTAGTAGTAGTCATGGTGGCTCAGAACATTTTGTTTTTTGCATTCTAAAACATCTAAACGCTTTCCAAACTGTCTGAACACTTTTGAAAGAGTAAAGAGTTTTGTAAACCTACTGAAATCTTTGTGAAACAGTTGATACGCTTTGAAAGTTTGAGCTGATTTGTTGGTTAACTCTATTGATCATATATCCACAGCTCATTTACGATTGATAACGTCTATAACTAACTTACCTATTTATAAAATTAACAATAGTAATTGTCATTGTTGGTATCATTAATAAATATTAAAAAACTAAATGGTATTTGATTGGTTGCTAGTAAATAGTGTTTCAAACTTTCTCATGATGTGGTGTTATGATTTTAGTTAATTGATATGTTTATGGAAGTTTTTGAATTACTATCATATTATTAATTTTAAGCAATAACAACTAACTAATAATAAAAATGATGAGATAATTTTTTTTCTATTTCTATAAACAAATTGCAACATTTTCATTTGTGATAATAATGTGGATATATTTCACTGCATTAACAGCGTATAAAACTGCATGTTTGGGATTTTAAGAATGATGTTTATCATATAATTATTATTAATAACTACATGGTCAATAAAACCGCTTGTAAAAGTTCTATTACTTTATTACTTAATAACCATAAAGTGTATTCACTGAAAATATTCGAAAAAGGATTCCCCGCCTCAAAAGTGTACTGAAACTCATACATACCGACCGAGGTTACCAAAAACCAAAATACCAACGAAAATCCAAGGATACTCTTTTAACTTTGAAATTAGTATCCTGACCAGCACTAAGTAGTAGTGGTAGGGGTAGGGGTAGTAGAAGTGGTAGGGGTAGTGATAGTGGTAGGGGTAGTGGTAGGGGTAGTGGTAGGGGTAGTAGTAGTGGTAGTAGTAGTGGTAGGGGTAGGGGTAGGGGTAGCGGTAGTGGTAGGGGTAGAGGTTGCGATATTGGTAGCAGTAGTTGTAAACGTAGTTGTATTAGTAGGAGCAGTAAAAGAAGCGAAGATAGCATAAATACTACAGACAAATGGAAGTAACGATGTCGTAGTGAATGTTGTTTACGAAAAAAATCAATACAATTCAACTAAGTTTTCCCACACAGCTTTTCTCAAACTTGAAAATTGTTTACAAATAACCGTACAGATGTATTATGTATCTGCATTGTTTACCATACTTATTCTCTAGAATGGAGGCACAAGCATTCGCCCACCTGTGCCTGGAATGGAGAACCCAGGAAACAACTATCCATTGAGAGGGGGTAAGTTAGCGGTTTATGAAGGCGGAGTCAGAACACCAACTATCTACTATGACCCAAGATTGCCTCAATCAACTAGAGGAACAGAAAGAAACTTTCTTATGCACATGAGTGATTGGCTTCCAACTTTACTCGCACTCGCACAAAGCACAAACATTCCCACTGGTGAGTTCACACAATAAAATTTGTACTTCAAAGTGTAAAAAATGGAGATTGGTTTACACAATCACAATTTATAGCTATCATGTGCCTTTTGTTTATGACGAAACAATTTTCTTAGATATCGATGGATTCAACCAATTGTCAAACCTAGGGGAGAACTATCAGTCAACAGATATGTATAAAGTTAGAGAGAAAATGCTTGTCAACATGGATACATTTACTGTAATTGAGTTAATATATCATTGTACGAACAGAGATACTGCATTCAGGTAAGCAGTGGCAGTTTGTTACACTTTAATTGGTCTTCTTGAAGTTTGCTATGTCTAGTTGGGATTTCCCATGAGCTTCTGTTGGAAATTACATCAATTAAAAACTTCTATACACAATCAACAAATTGATTAATAGTAGTTAATTGTTGTATATTACAATTAATTCAGGTACAAAGATTGGAAGTTAGTCTATGGTACCAGGTCCACTTATACGGGAACTGAGGATTCAGACTTGGACTACAAAAAACCAGAAGAATCACCAGAACTGCCAACAATTACAGGAGATCCATGTGCCACCGGTGGTTTCCTTGAACCAGATGTACAATGCCTGTTTAATCTCAAAGGTTAGCCAAGTTTTATTCATAATTTCTTTCATATGGATTCAATACTACACAAGATTCTGTTGTATCATAAAATGGATTTTAATAAAAACAATAAGTCTTTGAATGGTTTATTTATTTTCTAGACGACCCAAATGAAACACAGAACTTGTACTATGAACATCCCGATATAGTTGATAAGCTTCTGGGTTATATTGAGGAAGTCAGGAACTCAATGGTGAAAAATGTGTTTGATGCTAAACAAGACATCACTGACAACAACACTCGGATACTCCCTGACTCTAATATTCGTACTTTAAAGTTTGGTTACTGCATGGATTTCCCATTGGAGCCATTGGGCCCTGAGTGTAAGATTGAAGCCAACCGAGACGTTTGTGGAGAGTCACTAGATTATTGGTATTTGGACTAGAGGAACTTGTCAAGCTATGGAATGGAACAATGAGACAGTCCTTATAATACAAACTCTTAGTGTGGGTAGTAGTTAGTTGTTAGTAATAGTTTTAGTTTCTCTTATTCTCCCACATGGATATTTTATTATTAAGTTTGACTGTAATAAATGGTCCACTGCATTGAAAACCTGTTATGTTTCATTCAAAAAAAGATTTATTGGCAACAACTGTAACTTTAACCGCTTTCTTATGGTCGATAATGGAGCAACTTAGATATGAACATAATTGTTCTTTGATAGTTGGCCACAAACAGTCTGCTTCCATGAAAACATGTAAACTATGGAATCAGATCTTGCAAGTGAATGGCTCATCAAAACAAAAAGTCCAACATGTCCGGCAAAAAAACTGCTGTTAATCTTATATTTCTGTCTCGCAAAGTATTTAACCATTTTCTCGACTACAGACTCTGTGAATGTTGTTACGCTACTTGCCATTGCATATATTAGCTGTATTATACGCGAGTTGTGATGGAGTTGTCACAAGACTCCTGCATGCAGTGAGTGCTGTAGAGTCACTAAGTTGTCACAGGACTATGCAGTGATATGCAGGAGTCATCAAACTCCACCTATTGATAGTGCGAAGCATTACAACTCTTGAACAGGCAAAATAATCCCAAGTGACTACATGGCAAGATATCTCATTAAAATTATTGTCACTGATTGGCTGGCAAAAATAGGTTTGGTTGGTTAGTGGCTATGTTATGAGTTTCACACTGTCTTGTTAGCCCTGCCTGGTTGGCAAAACAGCTTTCCATCCGTTTAATATCGGATAGACAAGATAACTCCCAATGTATAGGAGAATCCTTGTTACAGCTTTTTATATATTAAAGCCTGGTTCACATACATCGCAGATAGCTCGCAAGTGATCGTGGATCCCTCGTGCGACGGATCCGCGATACATGTCCACATAAACTTGGCAAACCCACGATCGCAAGAAGTATAATCACTCTCTTGACTGGGAGGTAAGTAATAAAATCTCGAAATACGTCTTCACTGACCAACGACTAGATACATACTAAATGAATTATCGTTGCTCAATTTACACCAAATAATTTATTATTTTTAACAGTGATAAAAAATGTTTACATTCTTGCTGATATTATCATTGAATGTTATTCCATATTTTTTAACTAAGTTTTTAACTGTTGTTCAATGGTACATTATCATTTATTTACCATCTCTGAATATAAAATTTTGAGTCTCAATTTATAATAATATGCTAATTATGCTATTATATAAAGATTTAAAGAAAATATATATATTTATACATTTAAATCAACTAACACAATATTTCAATCAGAATATTAATAATAAATAATAATCAATATTTATAATTAAACAATAATAATTTTATTATTTATTATAATTTTTTGATGGCAATCATTTTTACATGAGTAACCTTGACCTGAATGTGGTTTTTGAAAAAGAAAGTAAGAAAACTTACTCTCTATCGTGCGACAGTCGCACGAAAGTTTGTTCAGCTGAACTTTTCTACGAGCCTCTACGACGTCGTACGAGCCACAGGAAATCCAGGTTCACATACATCGCAGATGGCTCGCAAGTGATCGCGGATCCCTCGTGCGAGCCATCTACGATGTATGTGAACCAGGCTTTAGGATGCTCAAAATTTGTTTGCAGTTGCACCAATTTCACAAAGTTCAAAGTTCATATTGATCGCAGATTGTGTGCCAAGCAAACCTAAATTTGATGATTATGAGATCTCTATAAATATGTAGGCATAAGTGTCAAATGTGCGATTTGTTTTGAGGCGTGAGTAATTTCAATAATGCATTCAGTTGTGAAATGCGGGCTACAAATAGTTGTGAGGTATGGAAAATAAGTCACAGAAAATCAATCAATTGGCCATTTTCTTCTGCGGATCGTAGTCTGAGCACCCTGGTCTTATACATCTACAATCTCTTCATTACTTTATTTAAGTCTTTTTGTTGCCCTAATCAGTCATCTGTTGGTGTATAACAAGTACTGTTTGGTTTCTTGCTTTTATGTTGAGGAAACAACTCTGATTGTTTCTGTAAAGCGAAACATCACTAAGTACTCAATATTGGTTCCAGCAGGATTCAAAGTAACGTTATGTAAACTTCAAATTTTTATTTTTGTTGATGTTTACTTTGTGGGTGATTTACTAATAAACAGCTGCTATTCTCCCATGATTTACACTACTTAAAGCCCCTCCCTTTCCCTTCTCTGAATTACATTTCTGTCCGTTAAACCCTCCGAAACCCCTTATAATCCCTTGGTAAAGTGAGTGTGAATTGTTATTTGGAACTGGCAGGTTTCTCTCATCAACCTCTTATCAACAGTTGTACACAAGAACTACCTCTTATCAGTAACTGGTTTTTGTGTACAACTCTATAGCATGTGTGGATTTAGTGCTGCCCATTATGTATTCTTCACCTAATAAGGCAGACAACTCCCATCTCCATTGAGATTTACCATGCATATAATCAGTGTAATTATGTTGTGCTGGATTTTGGTGAACAATCATAGTAAACTGGGAGTTTGCTACACCATATCCACACTAAATGCGCTAGACTTCCACCTACAACCATCGGTAAGATGCTGTGTAGGTGGCAAAGCTATACTGTGCCGGTAGCACAGTGTGCAGGGCCAGTAGTGACCCCTTTAAGGCCGGTGGTGACCTCTACAGGGCCGGTATGGTGACTCAGGGCCAGTCAAAGATGGCTGCCATAGTAGAGAGCTTTCAGAACTAGCTAAGATCTTACACTGAGCCAAGAACAGAAGCTACCCTCCCTAACATCTGCAGTAACCAGGACCATAAGCTATCCAGAGCCTTGGGACCCTGCAGGGCACTCTTATTGGACAATGGGAAACATGACTCCGCCTCTAGCCACTTGGCGCTTATTCTATTTAATCCATATTTATCTCATGATTGGTTGATTATTTATATGTGCAATTGTATTGGTTCAATAACTCCCTGTGCTCTTTACTGTTATATAAATTATCCTAATTACTTCTTGTGAGTCCTATAAAAGGAGAGACTTTTGCCACAATCGTTGCATTCATTCTCATGTCTTGCCACAATAACCCTAAATGAATAATACCCTTTAGCACTTTGTCTTGTGAGAATACAGCCATTATTCATACTTCACTCTGTGTTATCTGTGTGAGGCATAGGCTCTAGCCATACAGGTAATTCGGTTGCCTGATTGCACAGTTGTCACTGTCGAGCAGTACAGTGTCCCCTCTGGAGAGAGGTACAATACTTGAGCTTAGTGGGTGTCCGTGGTAACCAGACCGGAATCCATTACAATTTGAACACTTCATTGTTTGCTAACTGTGATTATTGTAAGGATTTCAACTTTTACTGACACATCAAGGTTTCAAACTGTTCACCACAATCCCATCTGTTTTAAAGCAAACAGTCACTCCAGCACTTTATCGTCTTAAAGCTTCCGCCTCCACTGGGCACCCAGGCTACAACTTATCACAAATTGTTCCAGTCAAATTCCTTTCATTCTGTAAATTTACTCAAGTTTCACTATGTGATGAATTTTGGTGGAGATCTGTCAACACAAATGTATCAGAGAGGTGCTTCTGATAGCCCTTCGGCATCAGACAGACCTGTGGTTAGCACTGGCACAAGGAGTTGTCTCATTATAGCATAATAGCTAGTTTTAATGCTTGGGCGCAAACAATCCGCTTCTATGACAAGTTGTGGAATCAGACATTGCAAGTGCTACGCCTCATCAAAGTGCAAAAAATCTAACGGATAGGTGAGAGTTGTCTAAATGGAGGTGCTCAATCCTTTGAAAAAGCGGTCGTTATTATTATACTGAAACTTTACAGCATGTTGAGAGCTTTTTTAACTGTCTTCAAAGTACCTTGACAGAAATAATTCATACTATCTAACTACAATTAGTCATTACTGTAAATATTGAGAGCTTGTATCTATTGTGGTAGATTTTGGTGAATGTTCATAGTAAACCGGGAGTTTGCTCCACCATATCTCCACTCAATGCGCTGGCAATCCACCTACAGCCATCGGTAAGATGCTGTGCCGTTGGCAAAGCCATACTGTGCCGGTAGTACAGTATACAGGGCCGGTACAGGGCCCACAGTGACCTTTACAAGGTCGGTAGTGACCTCTACAGGGCTGGTATGATGACTCAGGGCCGGTCTAAGATGGCTGCCATAGTTGAGAACTTCCGAAACCAGCTAGGACTTTCCACTAAGCCAGGAACCGAAGCTACCTACCTTTACATCTTCGGTAACCAGGACCACAAGCTATCCAGAGCCTTGGGTCCTTGTAGGACAGTCTGATTGGACAGTAGAAGACAGGACTTCGCCCTTAGCCACTTGGCGCCTTATTTATTTAACCCCTATTGACTGTATGATTGGTTAGCTATTTATATGTGCACTTGTATTGACTCGATTACTTCCTGTGCTCTTACTGTTATATAGATTATGTTAATTAGTTCCTGTGAGCTCTCCTATAAAAAGAGAGACTTTTGCAACAATCATTGCATTCATTCTCAAGTCTTGCCACAAACACCCTAGAGGAATAATTACCCTTTAGGACTTTGTCTTGAGAATATAGCCACTTACACAAGCACTACGCTGTATTGTTTGTCTGAGCCATGGGCTCTTGCTATAACAGGTAATCCGGTTGCCTGATACACAGTTGTCACTGTTGAGCAGCACAGTGTCTCCTCTGGAGAGAGGTACAATACTTGAGCATAGTGGATGTTTGTGGTAACCAGACCGGAGTCCATTACAATATCATTGACAAAGGAACACATCGATGTGACTTGAAAATGAACAGTTAAAGCACCCAGTTGACTTGGTACACAAAGAGATACTGCGGTTCTTGATAGTGTTGTAGTGGCTTATGCAGGTCTTACTACTTATTATCTGACCAATTGTTACCGGGAAAACCTTCCAAGGCTTGACTATCACCTGCTACCTCTCTGAAGAGAAGATACTAGACCGGTATGGCACCAAAGAATACTGTAGAGCAGTCACCTCAACTCCACAACTGTACTAAGTACCTGGTTTAAACATAAATTTAAAACTTTCCACTTATGTACATATATTTTTTTTAATACTGGCGTATAAGAGGTAAAACAGTGGCTATGCGCTAAATACTAACCATGTCTGGCTACGAGTGCAAATGCAACAAATAAACAAAAAACTAAGCCTTTTTGTAGGCCGAGTTGTATAAAATCATTGGTTTATTTAGCATATAGACCAATTACACACAAAATGAATATTGTAATGGTTTTCCCCGTATACAAAGCAGACCGTTACCGGTACATACAAGAGTGCTATATGATCCGGCCTTGGCTCTACTTTAATGGTAGCGCGGCAGTAGAGTGACAAGGCTTTATGGGCTTATCTTGTGCTGGATATAGCCGGAGGCTGCTAATAACGCAGGCACAACTGTGTTCAAGCAACCGGCCTCACAGATACCACAGAGTTGGAAGTTACAATGGTTTATTGCTACTCACACAAAAACAAACAATGTCTAATTGTAATCGCACAAAGATGAATGACAGACACTAGTATAGAACAAGAACGATAGTAACTATAGGCAAGGGTCTAGTGAAAACTCAACATAAACTGGTTAGAACGGTTCACTTGCTAGTCCTTGCTGAGCCCTCTACTACCTGAGCATCTTGTCCATGAACTGTCTAAGAGCTCCTCTCTAAAACTGATGCGCTGGGCAGAATGCACGAGTATTTATATGAGGTAAAAATCAACTAATAGCATATGCATATGATTGGTTAAATACAAGACCACCAGCGAGGCACAAAAAACAATAATGAGCTCACACAATAATAATGAATAATGGCTATAAATAGAGGCAATGTAAAAGAAGCACTAGTGGCGGAAATCTTTCCTTAGCTTGGCTTAAGCGAGCGACAGTTCAGCTGTACTCTGTGTGTATCCAAGCGTAGCCATCAGTGGGTAGTCTTTATGTAGTAGTGTAGATATACATATAGCGCCGGCTGAAGATGAGAGAGCTGCACTGTGCAATTCCATTACAATATACGTAAACAAATAGACATGGAAGTTATATGTAACAAGGAA
Source organism: Cryptosula pallasiana (assembly GCA_945261195.1). Lineage (NCBI taxonomy): Eukaryota > Metazoa > Bryozoa > Gymnolaemata > Cheilostomatida > Cryptosulidae > Cryptosula > Cryptosula pallasiana. Next base: position 20,758,177 of record OX183137.1, read on the forward strand.
TTAAACCCTGTGCATAATATTAAATACATCTTGAACTCAGCGGTAAGAGGCGGGGTTTATAATTTTCTACCCAATGCAAGGTGTTCGCAGAGGTCTCTTTGCCAGCTACAAAGTGTCTAGTCTTTCAAACCAGGTTTCCTAAAACGTCTGCATCTGGAAATGGTGAATTTTGGATCATCTAAATATGGCCATTTTGATGTTGGCCCGAGATGGCTTTCCATGGTCGGTGTACCTAGTATGTGCTGCGCAGGGATAACTACTTACTGTACATATATTAGTAAGCTGCAACACCTATTATACATTTGCCATGTGTCCTACACAAGTGATTGGTAGATCTGTCTGATGACAAATGGTCATCAGAGGCACTCCTTGAAATAGCTATACGACACTCGTTCAAGCGGAAGTCTAGCAAAATACTCTCCCAATGAGAGGCATGGCAACTCCTGAACATGCAAAATAAACTTTCGTCTACTACAACCTATGTAACTGCAAAACTTTTACAGTAATTAAATGACATGCTTGGGCACTCTTGCTGCATGTTATGTTATGAGCTCTACACTACCTGGTTACTCATGTCAAATCACCGATGTATTGGGCTTTACCATCTAAAACCTCAATTGGAAACCTATCTCCTGATCTGCGTAATGGTAATTGCACTCAGTGTAGAGTGAGAAGATAACCCTTCATAACTAGGATAGATTTTGCGGCAATATTTTAGTCATCATTTCTCTGGTCTTTGCACTCACTTTCTTGTTTTATTGAGTCATATGTTGGTGTGAAATATGGATAATTTTGTGCACAACTATGTAGCATGTCTGAATTTTTTGCCTGTAATATTAGCAGAATGTATAACGTTGATGTGTTTTATTAACAGGCATTGTATCAAAGCAAATTAATTTGAAGAACGGCCAAAAAAGTGGAGGGTAAAATCAATAAAATGTTTTATACCAAACTGCAAAGGTGGTGCCATGAAAAGTTGCGAATAACATACTAATGAGCAGAGTTCTATCAGCTTCATTGACCAGTCACAGCTTTGTTTTTGCTTAACTTAAAAACGTCGAATAGAAAAACCCAACATGAAGTAGCCATACAATTCCGAGTTTTGCAGATGATATCAAAGAGTTTGTACACCCACCATCATAGTTTACAATATGTAACGATTTTCCCCGTATCTAGGGTTAACTTTCACAGGTACTTGCAAGAGTGCTATATTGGTTTTACTTGTCTCTACTTAACGTGGTAGCGTGGCAGTAGAATGACAAAGCAATGTTGGCTTATCCTGCGCTGTATAGAATCAGATGCTGCTAACAAGCAGGCAAAACTGTGTTCAGGCAGCCGGCCACACAGATATCACAAGGTTGATGGGGTAACAATGATTTATTGCTACTCACACAAAAATAACAATGTCTAAATGAACACACATAAATGTAAACTTGGCACAAGTATAGAACGAGAACGGTATTGACTATAGGCAAGGATTGAGTAATCACTCAACACAGTCCACTCGCTAGTCTTTCTTGAGTCTCTGATGATCCAAGCGTCTTGTCCAAGCGCTATCTAACAACTCCTCACTAGAACTGAACTGCTGGGCACAATGCAAGCCTATTTATACAAGTTAACAAATCAATAAACAATGTATACATGTGAATGGCTACATAAAATGCCCCCAGCGAGGCACAAAAGCAATAGCAAGCTGGCATGCTAAATAATGAGTCATAGAATAAATAAGAGTGTCACTAGGCGCTGGAAAATCCTTCCTGAGCTTTGCTTAGTAGAGCGGCAGTACATCTGCCCCCTGAGAGCATCCAAGCGTAGCCTTTCAAGTCTTGAATAGATATATATATGCAGCACCGGCTGAAGATGAGAGGCTGCTCTGTACAATTCCATTACAATATGATCTGCACAGCAAGCCGCATCGAAGCATGTTTAAAGGATTGCCGTCACCAAACACTAGAGTGCTCAAACCATAAGGTGAGCTTTGCACAAGGCTAACAGTGTTTGGTGCCCCTGCGAGAGAGCTCAACCAAACCAAGGTGAAGGAGCGTAATACTCAAACTGCGAACAGCGGCTCTTTCAGCATTTGTTGCCTCATCAGCGCAGTACAAAGGTTAGCAGGGGTGAAAACCCGCGCAATGATACAAATAATTGCATCAAAGCATGTTTAAAGGATTGCCGTCAGCAAACACTAGAGTGCTCAAACCAAAAGGTGAGGGATATATATATACGTATACATATATATATATATATATATATATATATATATATATATATATATATATATATATATATATATATATATATATATATATATATATATATATATATATATATATATATATATATATATATATATATATATATATATATATATATATATATATATATATATATATACATATTTGTATTATCATTATACATTATATAGCTATTTACATGAAGGTAGTCAGTTATGACTGTAATCATATTTATATGTATAATATCATTATCTAGATATGGTTATGTTTAAGATATATAGTAACTGTTGTCAAAAGTTAAAGTCTATTATGAAGGCTTTTATTAAGCCGAAATAGGTTCGGTAGATACTCCATCAGAACACACTCGTCTTCTAGCGTAAAAGTATGTGAGTCCTCCCTTTATTTGACTGTACGTTAACATTTTTTTATCCTTCACTATGAATTTGCGATTTTTTCCTATAAATGCATTTTTTGTATGCAATACATTCAGATAACTGTCTTTTTTCAATTGATTATTTCGTTTGTTTAAACTTTTGGAACTAAACTTGTTTCCTTTTTCTCCCCAGCAGTAATAGAATTTAGAGTTGAGTGCAACAATTCAGTCTCCGGTAAACTTCTCTTTGAACAATCCAGGTGTTCTTTTTCCATGCTTTAGCACTTTTTCACTACAATCGTGCATGATCCATTACAAATTCATTGTTTTTATCCTTAAAAACTCATCCCTATGTTTGTCACAGTATGGTTGCGGTAACCAATCACCGTATTCATTATAAAACTCTCTTTTCATGCTCAGTTTTACCAGTGTTCCTAATGTCCCGCTCAGTGCCGTGTATGCGCTAACTGTATCTATTCCAACGTACTGGAAATCGCTTCTATCAGTATATCTATAAATTAAAAGAGGGTTTGGATTATTTGGAAGTTTGTCTACTGTTTCGCGTGAAAACTCGACGTTTTGTTCGTGTAAAAAAATATGTTTTAACCGCGTGAAAAACTTGTTTCATTCACGCAGAAAATTTTGTTTTTATTCTTGTGAAAAAGAGACATTTATTCGCGGGAAAAAGTGGTTTATTTTTCATGTTTTATTTGCGTGGAAAAATAGGTTTTATTGCCGTGAAAACATTGATTTTCTTCGCGTAAAAAAGAGACTTTTATGAGACATTATTCGTGGGAAAACTTGTTTATTTTTCGTACTTTATCCGTGTGGAAAAAATATATGTTATTCACGTGAAAACTTTTTATGCTTCGCGTGAAAACGTGACATTTCATTTGTGTAAAAAAACATGTTTTATTCGTGTGAAAAATTTGTCTCATTCACACGGAAAAATTTGTCTTTATTCGCGTGAAAAAGAGACATTTATCCCCTGTTATTTGCGGAAAAAATTTCATGTTTTATTAGCGTGAAAAAATGTATTTTATTCTCTCAAAAGCATTGGTTTTCTTCGCGTGAAAACATAATGTATTATTCAAGTAAAAAACATCTTTTTTCCGCGTGAAAAATTTGTTTCCTTCACGCGGACAAACTTGTTTTTATTCGCATAAAAAAGAAACTTTTATTAACCGTTATTCGCGGGAAAAGTTGATTTATTTTTCATGTTTCATTCTTTGTCAATAAATTTGTTTTACTCTCGCGAAAAGCATTGGTTTTCTTCGCGTGAAAGCATTATGTTTTATTCGAGTAAAAAAAATATGTTTTATCCGCGGGAAAAAATTTCATTTTTGCAAGAATGAAACATAAATTTCTACTTGCAAAAATAAATTAATTCTGTGTTAACAAATAATACAGTTTTACGCGGATAAAAAATACTTTTATCGCGTGAATAAAAGATAGTTTTCTACCTGAAAAAAATACACTTTCAGCCAAATGAAACATTATTTTTTCATCCGGTAAACAGCCTTTTCATCACGCAAATAAAAAAATTTTATCACTAGACAAATGATTATTTTTTTAGCGTATAAAAGTTTAGTTTTCACGCGAATGAAACAATATATATCGCGGGAATAGATCAAAGTTTTGTGTCTGAAACAACACAGTTCCTACAGTGCAACTTTTACTATTTAAAAAGCAACGTTTTCAGACAGTAATCATCCACTTCAACAACAGCATTCAAAGAAGCAATATCTACCACAACATCTACGGCTAGCACTAAAGGATTTCTCAGTAACTACTAGGAAGACTCAGCGCTAAGGTAAAACTTAATAAATTATTATTTCCTACCAAAGATTGAAAATAGTCTGGACATGATGTAAAGTATCAAATAGTTAATCTCTTAGTTTCACTTGAAAAGCTGAATTTTTTGTAAATTAATTTGAAACCATATGTTTTCTTTATATTATTTCAAACATTAATCTTTCTTTTTTAGTATACTATGAATGGATTTTCTGATTCTCGCATTTACATAAATTCAAAACCATCAGAAAACAAGCACAAAACAGCCAAAACAACTCTCAAAAGAAAAATTTCTCTTGCAAAAGAACCGACAACAAAGAAACGAACACTCTCAAAACCAGTTTTACCTACAGCGCAAAGCACTATGGGAAAAAAGGAAACACTCACCGATGCTGATAAAGCTCTCAAGATAGCCAAGTCTCTCGAAGGATGGAAGGCGAGTGAGTTGCAAAAGATTGGAAATTTCCATACGCTATCAACACTCCCTGTTCCAACAGTTATGCAAGTTGTTTCTATTGAACAGAATGCGAGTGTATCTTGCAATTGCTATGTTATCACCTACCTTGGTAATTCGAATGTAAAAGATTCTCTGAAAGTTATTTGCCCGGGTAGAGTAGTTGAAACTTCAATATTGATAAATATCCATTACCTTTTAACGCTGTGTACTTGGGTGAGGTGGAAAACCCAAAGAATCCAAACACTACTTGCTACAACATCAAACGAATTAGCACAAAGAGCTTAACCCCGATGGAAGCTACTGCTGAAGCTGACGAATTGAGAAAAATGACCAAAGAGGAACTCAAACTCACTTACGACATCGAATATCTCAGTAGTTTCAAAGAGTGTGCAACTTTCCCTTACATGGAGGTTGTTGAAAGATTCATTCCTAATCGTTTCAATGGAGAAGAATCTGTCGTAAATTGTATCTGCTATGTCTCAGAAAAAGATGGAAAGAGAGAGGTGAGAACACTCCTATTACCGATCAGATACAACGAGGAAGCTAAAAGATGTGCACCAGGCGTGATGGTTTACAAAGGAAAAAAGGATGCACGTGGAAGTTCTCATACATACCACAATCTTGTCTTTATTTCTTCAACCAGCAGCAGTAATTGGAAAAAAAATTGCGAGCAAGCAAAATTCAATGAGGAGATAGCAAAAACGGATAATGTTTATGATGATCTTAAAGAATTCCTAGAGGGGGAATTTGATGATTTTGATGGAGATCTCAGCGCTGATGACATGTAGACTCATGCAGATGAACTTTAACTTTTGACAACAGCTACTACATATCTTAAGCATAGTCATATCTATATAAATATGGTTATTGTTGATACAACTATGTACATAAATATATATATACTTAATCTTAATACAAATTCCCAGGATAACCTCCAGCACATACCAACCATAAAACGCTTCATTTTTATACAATGTAAAAACCAGAGTATTAACACCCATTCAAACAACTGGTGCACACAAAAAGCCACCTCATCGGGTTCACCGGGAACAGGGGCATCTTTTACATATTGACAACCAGGAAAACCTTATAATCCATAACAATTATCAAATAACGAACATAAAAATCAAACACAATAATAACTACAAGCAATTATTATGTACACTCACACTGATCAACACACACACACACACATCAAACACCTGTAACTGGTGCACACTAAAAGGCACCTTGGGACCAGGAGAACCTTATCTCCAGGAGGGAGATCTGCTCATATATTGCTACTCAAAAGTCCTTTGTCTAATGCCATGACCTAGAAACTCGAATATCAAATCAAAAAATCAGGAAAGGATGATGAGCTCAATTTTGTAGGCTGATGTTGTTCATTGTTATTATTGTTGGTAAGTCAATATTAAATTTTTTATTCTAGTTGGATGCCGAAAGTTGGAGAGCTACAAGCAAAAAATGCAGGTGTGGTTGTTATTTATTAACACAACATTAAAGAAAAAAATAGGTTTTTTGCACTGTTGGGTAAAAATTGCTTTAATTTTTTTTTTTTCAATTAGCTCATCCTCATCACATTTTTGTGAATGACTCAAAAATTTCATTATATAGGGAGTAACAAAAAGCCTCAGAATGCGTATAGAATTTCCTGGTAGAACTTTCTGGTAGAACTTCCTGGTATAATTTCCTGGTAGAACTAATTGGTAGAACTACCTGGTAAAACCTGGTAGAACTAGCCAGTAGAAAGCTGATGAGTATGTTAAATCACATTAACCAATCCAACTCCGTGAGGTAATTATACGACAATTTCCTTAGCAAATACGATTGGTCAACTCCAACATAATATATTACATGTCAACTAGCAACTGCTTCTGTAACCACCAGCTAGACACAGTTGCTCTTGTTTAAAGGCAGCAATTGCTACAAAATAATAATTAATTTGTTTATTGATAACCTTCTACCACATCATTTTATGGACCGGAGTAAACTGTTTTTTTTTTTACTCTTGAGCACTTTTGCTTTAAACTGTGAAAATGGTTTGACTAGAGTTTTGTACTTTGTGTGAGTTATAATAGACATGGAATGGGCAGGGATGGGTGAGTTGACTGCATTAGATACCGAAAAAAATCACCTGTGATGTTGCACTTTTTTCCTTCGGAAACAAATGAGGGCCAGCTGTAAGACTATCAGTGTTAAACTGCAGTGAGTTATACTAAGCTTTGCTCGTTCTATTTATTGACAGCAAACATACTCTATTAATTATTTCAAACAAATTAAACAATGACATAACTAGGATATATATTGTTTACACATTGTTAGTTACTTGTAACAGATAAATTGCTGGTTGGAGGATTGTCTGCCCATGGAAAAAAGTAGATGTAATTAAATGACATCGGTTCAAATGTGTTTCAGTTAGTTACTCTCCGCCTCACAAAATGCGATGCTTTGGTCTGAATAAACTGTCAAGCATAAATATATAAATTACTAGTTACAGCTCATACTTCAAAACCTTAAAACGTCTTAACAATATTCTATGGGTAAACCAAAAGTTTATGAGCCTCACAACCTAAGCAGTCAATTGCTAAGAAAAGCATGGACTAAATTAGATCTGAACCCCAACAAGCAACGCTGTTAGCCTGAATCATCAACATCGAGTTTGGATAAGCTGTAAAACAAACAAAACTACTACAAAGGGTTAACACCCCAAAACCAAGTATGATGGTAGAAACACAAAAGCAATATATCAAAATTTTTTCAGATGTCCTTGATGAAATTTACTTATAGGATATCTGCAGTGATATAACAGTTTGCATGTCTGTGAATATCGGTGCAGGGCAAATTCTGTACCCATCATTGTTGGTCTACACTAAACTAGATTTCTTTACTTCAACTAGTGGCTGGTGTTACTTGTACTGTACCAATCAAAACTTAGCCTGGTTTTGGGCTCAGAGGCAATATTCAAACAGAGGCTGAAGTCAATCTGTGTCCCGGAACATTGAACTTGTTTGCTCTTAAACCAATCGGCAGTAGTAATATATGAGCAGATCTCCCTACCAAGTGTTTTTTTGTGGATTAGATTTCGGGGTTGAGGCAATGGGTTACGACGTTGGATGGATTCGCCGAGTTAGTTAGTTTACATTATATATAACAGGAAAATAACTCACTGAGTTACATCATTCAGCTCATTATTTTTTAGGGAAAGTTCTTTACTCTGTTTTCTTTTTACGATATAATGGACTAAAATAAAAAGTGATGTATTAGTATAGCATGATTAAAATTAATGTAAAATAATTATAAACTTTTGTTATTTTTTCAACTTCTATGTAAAAGAAATACACTGATTACACACGAAAAAGTCCTTTTTTTCATCTGGATCCGGAATATAAAAATATAAATATATATATATATAATTTAAAAATGTTTTACAACAAACGCTTATGAATTATCCATTTATGTGATAAAACATGTTATTTACGTGAGAAATTAAGCATTTTTGTAAAATAATTATAATCTTTTGTGATTTTTTTTCAACTTCTAGCTAAAAAAATACACTGATTACACAAAAAAGTCCTTTTTTTAACCCGAAATATATATAATTTAAAAATGTTTTACAAAAAAATGTTTATGAATTGATCATTTATGTGAAAAACTAAACATTTTTGTAAAATGATTATAACCTTTTGTTATTTTTTCAACTTTTATGTAAAAATAATACACTGATTACACAAAAAAGTCCTTTTTTTAATCCAAAATATATACAATTTAAAAATGTTTCACAAAAAATGTTTATGAGTTGATCATTTATGTAAAAAATTAAACATTTTTGTAAAATAATTATCACCTTTTGTTATTTTTTTCAACTTTTATGTAAAAAATACACTGATTACCCAAAAAAGTCCTTATTATTAATCCGAAATATATATAATTTAAAAATGTTTTACAAAAAACGTTTTACAAAAAATGTTTATGAATTGATCATTTATGTGAAAAATTAAACATTTTGTAAAATAACTATCACCTTTTGTTATTTTTTCAACTTTTATGTAAAAAAAATACACTGATTACACAAAAAAACCCTTTTTTTAATCTGAAATATATATAATTTAAAAATGTTTTACAAAAAATGTTTATGAGTTGATCATTTATGTGAAAAAATTAAGTATTTTTTGTAAAATAATTATAATCTTTTGTTATTTTTCTAACTTTTATGTAAAAAAATACACTGATGACACAACAAAATCATTTTTTAATTCGAAATATATATATATATAATTTAAAAATGTTTTACAAAAATGTTCACAAATTTATCATTTTAAGTGGTTTTTCATTGTAAGAATACACAAAATTTTCACAAATCAACTTTTTTAAATTATGGTAGAAATTAATAAAACTTACCTATCGTGATGCGAATCCCTTGAGTTATAGATTAGCTTCTTGAGAGTTTGTTCTCCACAGTGTTCTTTTTCAGCATCATCGAAGTGGTTGAGAAAATCCTCAGATTTTGGATTGTCAGTCAGTTCCGAGGCTTGGACAAAGGCTTGATGAGCTGCGAGTACACTGATGTTGTAGAAAATTGAATTGTCCGCGTTTCGACTCAGACCCTTGAACAGAATCACTCCAAATCTTTCCGATGTCACAGCAGAAGCTATTTGATGAGGAATGCGCATATCTCCGATCAGTAATTCTTTATCTACAACACTTCTGTATTGAACTAGAAGAGTCTCTTCATTTCCATTCCATCGCCTGTCAGATTTTGCTATCACTTCAGGGTTTTGGAAACATATGACACTATCTGTTGGGAAATCCTGAAGATGAGCTACCTCGAAATAAGCATTGATTTGTCGCATACTTTTTTTCTGGTAATACATCAAACGCATTCTTACACCTCAAAGTAGTTCCTGTTTCTGTAGCAGCACGAAAAATTGCTTTTCCAGTCTTTTCAACGCCCATGTAGATCAAAACCAGTGGTCTTATTTTCGAAGTTTCATTAACAAGTAATCCTGCTGCTACTGGAATAATGCTCTTCACTCTAACTATCTTTCCATCCTTTTTATAGTTGTAGATGATGGTGCAGTTCGTTTCATCATGGAACTCAACGATTAACACCTGCATAACTGTAGGTATTGGTAAATCTTCAACTTTGACTATGTTTTCAATGTTTCTTCTGGAAGCTGGAGATAGAGTACTTAACAGAGAGGCGCTTTTGATGATGAGAGTTGCCAGAGTATTCAGACTGGCGCTTTGAAAGGGAATCGTAGTGCGTTGAAGAAGTACATTGTCATCAATCACCTTCTTATCTTGTGAAGGTTTTGGTTCTTTATTCTTCAGTTGTTTTGTATTGACTTGTGTCGACATTCTAAAAGATAAAGTAAAAATTCTTGTTATGACTTTTTTGATTTCTTTTTCAAACCAATTTGAAGATATATATATATATATATACATATATATATACATATATATTTACTCAATATCATACTGCTGTTAGTATTTAAATCGATAAAAAATTAAATTTATACTCAATAGTACATCAAGTTGACTTACCTCAAAACAGAAAGTCCTTCTAGCAGCTGTAGTAGATGATGTTGTAGTAGATCTTGCTCCTTCAGTTGCTAATGTTGAAGTGACTGCTTTCTGTGTAAAAACAGTGCTTCTTATATAGCTGAAATCATGCCATTTATCATAAGGTTAAATTAATGAAACATTGTTTTTACGGAAGAATACCAATGCTTTCGCGGGAATAAAAAAATTATTTTCACACGAATGGAAACCGTTGCTTTCGCGGGAATAAACATTTTATTTTCACGCGAATACAAAACAATGCTTTCGCGGGAATAAACATTTTATTTTCACGTGAATGGAAACTGTTGCTTTCGCAAGAATGAATAATTTATTTTCACACGAATACAAAGCAATGCTTTCGCGGGAATAAATAATTTATTTTCACGCGAATGGGAACCGTTGCTTTCGCGGGAATAAACATTTTATTTTCACGCGAATGGAAACTGTTGCTTTCGCGGGAATGAATAATTTATTTTCACGCGAATACAAAGCAATGCTTTCGCGGGAATAAATAATTTATTTTCACGCGAATGGAAACCGTGGCTTTCGCGGGAATAAACATTTCATTTTCACGCGAATGGAAACTGTTGCTTTCACGGGAATAAATAATTTATTTTCACACGAAAGCATTGCTTTCGTGGGAATGAATAATTTATTTCCACGCGAATACAAACCAATGCTTTTGCGGGAATAAACATTTTATTTTCACGCGAATACAAACCGTTGCTTTCGCGGGAATGAATAATTTATTTTCACGCGAATACAAACCAATGCTTTCGCGGGAATAAACATTTTATTTTCACGCGAATACAAACCGTTGCTTTCGCGGGAATAAATAATTTATTTTCACGCGAATGGAAACCATTGCTTTCGCGGGAATGAATAATTTATTTTCACTCGAATACAAACCAATGCTTTCGCGGGAATAAATGATTTATTTTCACACGAATGGAACCCGTTGCTTTCGCCGGAATAAACATTTTATTTTCACGCAAATGGAAACTGTTGCTTTTGCGGGAATAACAAATTTATTTTCACGTGAATGGAAACCGTTGCTTTCGCGGGAATAACTACTTTATTTTCACGCGAATGGAAATCGTTGCTTTCTCGGGAATAAAAATTGTATTTTCATGCGAATACTAACCAATGCTTTCGCGGGAATAAAAATGTTATTTTCACGCGAATAGAAACCGATGCTTTCGCGGGAATAAAACATTTATTTTCACACGTTTAGCTATATAAGAGACAACGGTTTCAGACAGAGAGCATCCAGTTCAACAACACTGAGCAAAGGAGCAACATCTATCTACTACATCTTCAATTGCAACTACTAAGAGTTCTCTCTTCATAAAGGTAAGACTAAAAATACAATTATTTCCGCTAGCTAACACAACTATCTGACGGCTTTATGACATATCTATCTTTAAATTGATTATAAAGAATTGAACCAATTTTTTCTGTTTTTCAGAATGAATACTCAAGATGTAGGAAGCCAACCATTGTATCTAAAGTTGAAATCTCAGCCTGATGAAAAGGTAAGAATTAATAAAAAATACTATTTAACCAAGGGTGTAACTTTAGGGACGGCAGGACGGCATTGCCGCCCCAATAGCTCTTCTAAAGAAATTTTTTTTTTAGTATTTACACATACATTTACTGCTAATCTGCGTGTATGATAACAACACTTTTAGTCATCAATTGATTTTTGGAATTTGCAACATGGAAAAATACTAAATGGAATCACTGAACTTGAAATCAACCAATGGCAATCATCACCTCTCATACTGGCCACACCGGTATTTCAGAAAATCAATCAACAGCAGACGGTATTACAAAATATTTTTCACTAAGCAGGTGAGTGACTGGGCTGATCCACTTCAGCATATATGCAGCTTTTGCCTCAATCATTTTTGTAGCATTGATCAGTAATATCATTTAAAAAAAAAACTAATAACAATTACATAATAATTATTATTATTAATTAATGATTGATAACTTTTTAGTTATCATTATTATCATAATAATAATAATATTTATTATAAAATTTATACTAGTAAGTTGAGATGAATTATTATTATTATTATTATGATGATGATTAACACAATGCTGTAATTAATACCATTACTTGCAAAACCAATTCAAATGAAGTTTATTGAAAAAAATTGTCAATCACTCACTGCAATAAATAATTAATAATAATAATAATCAGAGAGCATACTGAAAAAAGCATAACTAGCAGAAATATTAATTATTATTTCTTACATCACCAAGTAATAATAATAATCAGTGTTTTCAGAAGTAGCAGTGGATATACAGCAATACTCATATTCAGTTTCAAACAAAAATAAACGCCATCAAAATGATTGTTATGGCTCTAAATAAAAGTGACTCAGTTCAAAACTAGAACAACAAGGGTTGTTCATTCTTGTTTTTTTCATTTGTTAATTGCTCTACCTGCACTCTCAGATGTGCTCTTAACCCCTTCTTAGAGTTGACATTGCAAAAAAATTCCGCTAGCGCGGGGCTCAGCGGGAGGGGGGCTCCCGAGCCCCGCCCCCTTCCCGCACCCACCCCTTGCCTCCCCAACTTTTCTCTCAAAGTTACGCCCCTGTTAACACCTGTTGAAAACCTTTAATTATTTTAGTTATCTAATTATCGCTTGTATTTTAGAACAATACAACAACAAATCCAATCTACTTAAAGGACTTCCTTCCAGAAATGTATCATAACTATGTGATAAATAATGATGTTGTTGAAGAAAAAGCTGTAGAACGTTTGACATTTCAAGTTATAATATTCTGTATAACTCAACACACGATGAGTATGGGGATGTGTTGTAAGAAACATGATATATCTACAGAACTTTTTGATGACATTGTAAAAAACGGTTTCGAAACCGTTTTGTCAATGGTGGAAGCCGTTAATATTAATGATTTTTTAAAAGAAATTGAAAGAAGTGCTTGGAATCAAATAGTTTTCAAAAAAATTATATAACATGAAGTGGAACAAAGAAATTTTTTATAAATTCAGAAAGCATATTTATAATTATGTCCAAATAGATAAAGGTCTATCCTCTTCTGTAGGTATTTTAGAACTAATGTTAGAAGCATTTCATACATATTTATGAACAATTTTTAGTTGTTTTTTTATTATTTTACAATATTTTGTTCAAACTATTATATTTTATTTCTTACCAATTGAGATGTTAAAAGTAGTATGATATTAAGTAAATACATATATATATATATTTGAACGCATCCTTTGTTGTCTGTCTCCACATCCCAATAGTTTAATAAGCACATTCTCAATCTATCATAACTCTATGGTCTTAACTGCTTTTGTCATAAATACATATATATATATATATATATATATATATATATATATATATATATATATATATATATATATATATATATATATATATATATATATATATATATATATATATATATATATAAGACACTCTAACTAATAAATACACTCCTAGCCGCTCATGCAAATATTATCCTTTTATTTTTAGAATGTTATGGATGCTCTTTCTGAAGAGCTCCTTTGCACAGATCCATATCCAACAGAAAATAAAATGAAAAACGGCAAAACAACTCCTAAGAGAAGGAAAACTGCTCCAAAAAAGCGAATAGTAAGGAAACGAAAAAAAATAGTGAGAAAACAAACTACTTCCGTTGATAAGAAAACAATGGAGCGTGCAGCTATAGCTCATTTAACAGTTGAATGTCTCAACGAAAGGAGAGCTAGGGAATTAGAAAAGTCTAAAGGTTCTCAAGTGATTGACTCACCAAAAGTTCCGATTTGCAAAACATTTGAAGATCTTCCTATTCCAAGCATTATGCGAGTGACTGGTGTGATACATCCATCAAGTAAGGAGAAGTGTGGATATTCTCAAGTCCGCCACCATGATCCTTCAGATATAAATGAAGTCGAACCCAAAATACTTTTCTGTCCAGTTGAAATAGCTAAAAACTTCAACTGCGATAATTACCCCCCTCCGTTTAACGTTGTATATTTGGGTAGAGAGAGGAAACCAAAAAATAAAAGTGTTCTTTGGTACAATGTCAAACGTGTTACCAGACATCCTCTAAGCAAGAAGGCTGCTGAAGAGGAATCACTATATTTGAGTGCATTGACTAAAGGTCAGCTCAAACGCTTCTTGAACATCAAGACCCTCAATAGTTTCCAACCCGGTGCTATTTTCCCTTATCGAGATGTTGTTGATAGATTCGTTCCTCATCGATTTAAAGGAGGGCAGTCAAATGTAATTTGTATCCGATATACCATTGAACAATGTGGAGAAACACTGTTGAAGACGCTTGCCATACCAGACAAATATACTTCAGAAGCTAACCAATATGCTCAAGGTGTGATGACCTACAGAGGAAAAAAAACCCACGGAAAATTTAAGACGGAATACGATCTTTCATTTTGCTCTATATACAGTCTCGGTCAAATTTATTGGAGACAATATTGTGATCAAGCAAAGCACAACAAAGCGATATTAGAAATTGATGATGATGAAGAACTTGAAGATTTTCTACGTGGAGATTTTGATGATTTTGAGACAGGATATGTTGCTGAAAAAAAGGATGAGATACACGATAAACCTCGGTGAGAGTTTTTCTTTTTATTTAATAAATTGTAATCATTGTAAATAATACTTCAACTCAATTTAGATGTAGTTGTAGTTATTTCTACCCCAAATAATTTTTTGTTTTAGCGATGGATAGTCTCTGATTCAAAAAAAACAAGTTGGACAATGTGACTTGGTGAGCCATTTCTATATAATGTAAACTATCCAATGTAACTAAAGCTATAATTCAAATTCATGTAATTATTTTAAATTTTTGTTTAATCATTCTATACTAATACATAACTTTTTTATTTTAGTTCATTTCGAATTCAAAAGCATATAAAACAGAAGTCTCCCTTCTTAAGATATAACATCACTACATCAAAGACAACATTGTAAAAAAAGACTATGTATTAGTTGTTATTACTTAGTATTTACTGACTCTAGCTATATTATATGAGATTTTCCCTACTTATTACACAATAAATGTATATATTCACATATTGTTTCATTTTTAATCACTGTATTTGTTCAATGTAGATATATCTCCTCTCTCTCCTCTCTCTCAAGATATCATATGAGTTGGAATTACAAAAAATTATCAAACCTTAAATGTCTTACATTCAAATTCTAGATACCCTATGAGTTATAATTATGTATACATTTATGTAAAAAATTATCATAACTTAAATGCCATACATTCAAAATGTAGATGCCATATAAGTTCAAATTAAGTAAAAAAATAATCAAAACTCAAATGCCACTTAAATGCCACTCAAATGCCACTCAAATACCCCTCAAATGAAATACAATATAAACTCGGCGAATCCATCCAACGCCGTAACCCATTGCATCACCCCAGATTATGACCCCACAAAAAAACACTTGGTAGGGAGATCTGCTCATCTATTACTACTCTTGTTGATATTTGCAAAAAACATGGTTAGAAGAAATTGAATTAAACAAATTAAAGGCAAGTTGCAGAAACACTACTCAACTGTTGACCACGCTTGTCAATAGCTAAACAACAGCTATTTGTAGGTAGGTTTTTTCTGTTATCATTGGATGTCAAAGTAGCATCAGCCAGTCAAAACAAAATTGGTCTTACAGGCTGCCACTAAGAAACTCAAGTTGACACTACATTCATTGTTGAACACATAATTTATTAAGGGGCTCTTACATTTCAATGTTTGCTAGGAAGCTTACTGTAAACCCTCCCTGGGTTTCAGGGTTTAGCATTAAAATTTTCCATTGCAAAAACTTTAGACTAAAATTGGCAGCCATTCATTTGTAATAAAAAATGTGTCGCCATAAACTTTATGAAAAGAAAACTGATAGTTGTAACTACTAATTACTAGCATGTAATTTGAAAAGGAGAGTTTTTACTAATGCAAAAATTCATATGTGAAAACTTGACAAAAAACTTTAGCTGACACGGCTCGAGAAAGTTTTCAGGTATTCTCAGCAGATTTTTAAAATTTTAACGTCTCTGTTGTAAGGAAAAACGCTTATGAACCTTAGTACCAAATCTAAAACTGTTGAAGAAACCAAGTATGTCATGTTATAATAATTGTGGCTTATATGCAGAACTTGCTGATGATAGCCTTCAGAGGGGACAGAGAGCTAATCTATTTATAGCCCAGTCTCATCACAATCACAAGGCCACTCATTTGTTGACCGTCTAGGCTGGTGAGCTCACCAATGGAATGTACTGTAGTTCACCTATTTATGCCCTGTAGGGTTAAAAGGTTAAAGGGTGTAACGAGGATGCAACTCCAGCTAAGCCCCACTAAGCCCCATAAAAAATGCCAAATAAATCCCTATAGTAGCATCAATGCTACAAACTGACAACATCATTAAAGTCAGTGTTGAAAGCCCTTTTTAATGTTATATTATACACTGATGTGATTGTATCCCTTTAAAGAGTTAGTCACTCAGCATAGTGTAGTGTAACATGGTACGGTGCGGCATGGCACGGTACCGCACAGTACAGGTATGATACCATACCGTATGGTACGGGTGCAATACAATCCGGTATAGGGCACAAAAACCGGGCCAAGTTGTGGTTGGCACAGTTATCTATAACAAGTAGCACCAGCCCCTAGTTAGAGTGAATAAATCTACCAGTTTGGTGTAGTTAAACTTACAGGGATGGGTGCAGCATAGGTCCTGTGTCAATATTCCCAGACACACAAACAGCGATGTATATATAACATCTGAATGAACTAGATATTCGGTTTTTGTGTTTCTACCATCATAACTTGGTTTTGGTACCAAATCCTTTAAAGTGGTTTTGTTTGTTCCATATCTTGGTTAGACTTGAGGTTGACAATAAACTCAACAAACCAGACTACCAGCATTGTTGGTTGGGGTTTAAACTGCGTTCAATCCAAGTTCTTTCCAGCAGTTACATGTGTAAGACTGATTGTTGTGGGATCACAAACTCATGTTTATGCATACCATAACAGTAAGCTTTCAAAAGTTGTATATACAAACTTAAAAAATGCCTGTTTCTTTATACAATCTGGACACACATCTTAACCCGGTACGCTGGGAGAAATGAAATTGGTGTAAAACATTCTATTGGACCGACTTTATGTTTGTGGGGGGGGGAGGGTCTAAATTTGCAATTTATTCCCAAACCAGACACGTAATGTTGGTGAAGATGAGACACAAAAAGTTACTTCTGGCCAACATACAATGGTTGGAGTGTCAATCAAGTAATTCCACACTGGGTTATGACCCTAATTATATATTTCCAGAAAGCATTTCCAGCTCATCCGCATCATTTTCAAAATTGAGTTGGAAGAGAGCGAGATGAAGTGAAAAATAGGAAGGGTCGGGCGGGGCTGGGACAGAACAGTGCGGGGTAGAGTAAGGTAGAAGGTGAGAAGTTAATTGGGAATGGAACAGAGTACCGTAGTAGATTTTGTGGACCTCAATAAATCTACTAAAACAATCAGTCTCCAGCAGGCACAGTCAAGTCAATAGCTGCCGATGGCCTTCTGCCACCAATCACCTCTCTCCAAGAGACAGCCCTGTGCCAGTATGGCACCAAATCTACTGTGAACGAGTGTAATCTACTCCACCACAAGTAAAGAGCCCTCGGCTCAGATGCATTGCATGGAGCTTTAGAGTCAAATACATTTATCGTATCAAGAATAATGGTAAGGTATATCGCTAACAAGGCAAATAGCTCAGGGGGATGTCCAATACAATACAACAACTTATGGCAAAAGCTCTGCCTGTTATAGACAGATCAAAGGAAGTAAAATACAAAAATGGCCAATAAAACATAAGTAGGACACAATTGCACCGCTAAGCATACTCGTTATACACTGAAAAATGGCATATCATGCAGTAAGTTGAAGGTAAATGGGGCCCAAAAATAGGGGAGGAGTCATAGGTCTAACAGCCAATCCTGAGAGCTCTTCTAATTTGCTATGGTAAAATGGTATTTTACCATAGCAAATTTCGGTACTCATTATTACTCAAAATTATATTTTTTTTCAAAGATGGCTACATTTTGTTATGATTAGTTTTATTTGATGGCATTCTCTAGTTAGTGGGTGTTCCTTGTCACTTATGGACATTGATTTTATTGAAAACTATCAGCAACTCTAATATAACTATGAATAAATGCTCTCAAGCGAAAGATCCAAATGTAAAACAATTGATAGAACTTAAAAACAATAAAAAAGCATGAATCACAAGCCAAACTTCCCTAACCAACAATGCTGGTAGTCTAAACTATATCAAACATTAGCTCAAGCTTGACATAGCTTTAGAACCAACTAAATATCTAAGAACAAAAACAAAATTATCATGGTAGCAGACCAAAAATCGGAAATATGGTTTTCCAAACTTTATTGAAGAATGTAATTTATAGGATGCCAAAACCTTGACGCCTAAACATCAGATCAAATAAACTTATTGGTATCTGGTACATCAGGTAATCTTGATAAATGCAGTTTTTGTAGGCTGATGTTGTCTGTTACATAAGTAATTGCTCACATCACACTAGCCTGTGGTCCACTAGACAACGCTGTCATGTTGGTTAGATGAAAATAATAAAGTGCAGTTGACCAGTTGTGAACTATAACTTAACTGTTAGACACTTCTGTAAGGAAATAAACTTGAGTAGTTAAAACTATCATAAGAAGGAAACAGAACTAATATACAAATAACTTGTACCACTATTGTTGGCAAACTCATATTATTCTACCCAATGAGTTAAATATCATTCCTTTAATAATTATTAAGTAATACTGGTTATGGCTTTTATTGTTTTAGACACAAACATGAAACAAACAATTCATTTTTAATATGGATATAAATTTTTTTAATCCATCAGTTAATTTTGATGATCGGTAACATGCTTTTTGTAAATAACTATAATTTTTATAGAATAAGTAGTTTGAAAGTCTCTGAATGAGTAGATTACTTCTACCTGGCAGAT
Source organism: Cryptosula pallasiana (assembly GCA_945261195.1). Taxonomy (NCBI): domain Eukaryota; kingdom Metazoa; phylum Bryozoa; class Gymnolaemata; order Cheilostomatida; family Cryptosulidae; genus Cryptosula; species Cryptosula pallasiana. Next base: position 20,777,644 of record OX183137.1, read on the forward strand.
AGCCACTAATTATCAATGCAGTTTCATGAGAAGGAAATCACTGTAGTTACATTAGCTAAGATGATTGGTTAACTCCTGAGTTGTCAAGCTCAGAAGTTGTGTGTCACAACCATGAAAAAGGTAAGTTGTAACAGAGTCTACAACCACCAATTAGACACAGTTACTCTCGTGTAACCATGACAACTGCTGCAGAGGAATAAGTCATATGTCATTCGATAATTCTCAATTGTGTTGTTTTATGCACCTTAGGAACTCTCAGCCACCATTTGTTTTTATCCAAGTTATGAATGTGGTTTGAGTAAAGTGTTTCACCTTGTGCTAGTTATAAAAAAGTTTGTTTGTTCAGAGTTTGGTGGGGTGGCTACACCATCAATTACGATAAAGTCAAACATTATCAGTTAAATTTTCAAGCAAAGAAATGTATTTTAAAGGAATAAAACTTCAAAAATAATCTTTTGAATAAACCTAAAAATTTGAGTTAATAAATAAGTTTCAGTTGATTGTTAAGAAAACATCGATTGAACTCAATTTAAACCCCAACCAACAATGCTGGTAGTCTGGTTTGTTGAGTTTATTGTCAACCTCAAGTCTAACCAAGATATGGAACAAACAAAACCACTTTAAAGGGTTTGATACCAAAACCAAGTTATGATGGTAGAAACACAAAAACCAAATATCTAGTTCATTCAGATGTTATAAATGAAGAATATTTGTATGACGTCTGCAGTGAGATAGCAATTTGTATGTCTGTGACAATTGGTAGAGGAGACATTGTACACCCAACAACCTTTACAACAGGCTGTTCCTTCATACATTGTATAACAAACGTATCGTCCACATAAAAAATGTGGCCAATTTCTTTTTCTCTTCTACAAAGTTTGGAAATGTTACAATATCCAAGCGCAACCAAACTATTCTCACACTTTCATCTGCCGCAACAGCTAGCAATCAGCTAATACCTAGATAATTATCATTGTCTTCTGCTAACACCATAATCAATTGCTGATACTAATAACTAATTAATACATCTCCAAGTATGTTAGATACAAATATATCATCTATATAATGTCTCACCTCTTCTAACTGCACACATCTCCACAACTACAACTAATCATTTCATTGACACTCCAACCACTGCGTGTCAGCAAATGTAGCTGTTTGAGATTCATCTCCACCTACATCATTGATTAATATTAAATCTATTAACATCTCCAGTTTGAGGACAGGTGGACAACCTGAATCCTCTCCAGAAATCAAACCAGTCCATAGAAAGTTTTACAGCAGTGTTAATTTCACTCATTAAAGTAGTTTAGGAGAATGGACCAATTTGGCACTTGAGTTATTATTGCTGAAATAATATCAAGTCTACAAATATATCCAGTTTGAGAGCTCTTAAAATGTACCAGTGCTATAGTAATTTATTTTTGGATTACACAGCTTGGTTTCAAACTGTATATATGATTTATGTCATAGGACACAAAAACAAGGTAAAGTTGTGGTTGGCACAGTTATCTATAACAAGTAACACTAGCCCGTAGTTAGAGTAAATGAAACTACCAGTTTGGTGTAGTTAAACTTACAGGGATGGGTGCAGCATAGGTCCTGTGTCAATATTCACAGACACACAAACAGCTATATCACGGCAGACCCTTTGAAGTGATGTTTTCGTGCTACAGCTTGGCTATATTGAGTTTGGCAATATAGTTGATAACCTAGATTACCAGCATTGTTCGTTTGTACTTTAGATTGATTTTACTTTATACATTTCGTTCTCAACAATCAACTGCATATGGTTGACATTTTTCCCGCTCGATTTTTTATGCTTAGCCATATTACAAGTTTCGCGATAAAATCTTTGTATATTCAGTAACACATACATTGCACGTTGAAACTTTAACGAGTGTTAGAATATTGCAAAACATTTGACATCTTTTACCAATATCAGTACCTGATAGACAGAACACACTTGGCAATGTGTACAGTTGATATCAAAGCATTCCCAGTTGTGAAGTAGAAAGTAACTAGCTGCTGTTATTTATTTTCGTCCACTTACTGCTGTATGACAATTTTCTGTGATGCATTGATGAGGATTGATTAACAGTTTTGATCATTCTCTAGTCCATGGCCATTATTTAAACAATACTGTGTGGCATTAAGAACAAGTTGTTAATCAGTTAATTAAACTCTGACACAGAAAAGTAAAATGAGTTAAAAATAATAGTTTTTACCGAGACTCGTTATATACTTCTGATATCAGCTTTTGATCTAATCTGTAAATGCAACTCATTTTGTGTGACTTTCGTCTGAAACTCTGGCGCAGCTGAGCCAATATCAACAAAAAATACACATCAGGAATAGTTAGCTCTTTATCTAGGCTATAACACTCTTTAACCTTTATTGTACTTTACAATTGCACAGATATTTACTCAAAAATAAAGAAAATTTACAATTCACTACGAGATGGGCACAGCCATTGTCATTAGCCAGCATATCGAGCATGAAAAGATAAAACTTTTTTTCATGCATGTTCCATTTGTTTTTATAAAAGTATGTTTTTTCCATAAAAATCTTGGCATTAATTAGCATTACCTATACGCTCTTCATGCATAAAACTCTAAAACCTTCAAGATGATAAAAAAACATTTGATTTATAAGAAGATAGAAAGCTATGCTAGTCATTGCCAGCATCTGCTAAAACAGTCTGTTAGCTTTTATGCACTAAGTTATCAGCAGTGTCCTTTTATGTCTATCAAATAGTTTGTATATTATCAGTACTATGTTTGTTAATAATATTTTAGTTGCCAATGTTGATTACCATAATAATAAATATAAACTGATTATAAAATCAATAAACTAACAATAATGAAGACAATGGTTATTATTATCGATAAAAGTAATGATAACAAACTAGTAACCAAATGATTATTATTACATCGTTATTGTTAATTTTTATTCTCATTATCTGAAAACAGTTTTTTCTTTATCGTTTAGAGTTTACTGCTATTTAAATGAATAATCAGTAGTTCGTAAGCTCTCAGTAAAGGTTAAACTGGAGGCTGAAGAGCATCTAGTCTCACACTAAGACTTTAAATTTGGCCTTGACATTAACTCTCCGCCCAAAAAAATTGGATATTTATTATTAACTTGTATCTCTGTATCAAAATGCCTGCACAAAAGACTTTCATCTATATCTGACTAGCAGTGTGTTAGTTACATAATCCATTAATCTGAAAACAGATTTGGGGTCATAACTATCACAGGTAGTTATATGACATACCATGTAAGTTTCCCATAAGGTAATTTTACAGTGCACAACACCTGTAGGTAATTTATGACTATAACTTTGCTAAAATTTCAGGAATTAATGCAGAAGAGAACATGACATTTTAATCAAAGTAATAAGGAACAACTTATTACAGTCAACTTATTAAACAGTATACGACGTTAAAAGAAAAACACATTGCAGGGTAATTCATGTCTAATGTTATTGTGACATTTTCAGGTCACTGATACTGATCAAATACATCAATTTATCAGAACCATACTTGACTCTCATTGGCCAGTTTGTAAGTCATGTCAATTCATGCGACGACGTAGTTCAACAGTTTTGTATAAATACAGGCTGTTTGACTAATGATAGTCACTTGTTTGTTCAAGCTCAAAATGGCTAGAACAGCTATTGTCTTCACTTTTCTTGTTATTGCTGTGTCATTGGCATGGACACTTTCTACCAAACCTAATATTGTGTACATCTTGGCAGATGACTTGGGTAAGCATTGTTATACTTTTGTTGTGAAAAATCTTGTTTTTATGTAATTTATTGAAAGTTGATTTCATTAATTTTGTAATTTTGTAGGTTGGAATGACATTGGATTTCACAATCCTAAAGTTAAGACACCAAACATTGACAGATTACGGGCTAAAGGAATAGAACTGACAAGTAGCTATGCACAACTAGCATGTTCAGCGTAAGTATTCGACATCTTATTTAAAAACCATACAATACAGCTTTAGGATATATTATTAACAGCATTCTTTTCCTCAAAACTATAACCACATGGATCTTTGTTTTATAATTTTTTATATAAAAGTTATAATCTGATTTGAATTATTGTTCATTATTTTAATTAGAAGATTATTTTACCTGTTTAATTAATCAAATTATTTTATTGTAGCTCAAGATCAGCTCTGTTGACTGGCAGGTACCCAGCGAATAATGGACTTCAGGTTCGTATTTACAGCATAATGGTTTTTTTAAATTGATTTGTGTAATAGCAATGGTTATAACAAAAATAATAATTTCCAATTTTTTTTCCTATCTCATGTCTGCATTTATTTACTGCATCAAATTAATATTTTTTTCAAGCTTTTGTTTATCTAACGAAATTTATTATTTTCAATGATCACTTTTAGCACATGGTACTAGCTCAACAAGGCAGAACGTGCCTTCCCCTTGAGCACAAGATGTTACCACAGTACCTGAAAGAGGAGGGATATGTTTCCAAGATGGTTGGAAAGTATGTGCTGCAGATTTGCATTTTTCTAACTTTTATTTATTTTGTACATTTGCCACAATAACTGGTTTATAACGTATTTCAGGTGGCACTTGGGTTATTGCGATGAAGAGTGCCTTCCACGCCAAAGAGGCTTCGATAAATACAAAGGAATTTTAGGTTCTCTCGCTGATTACTGGAAATGGAGTAAGTATTCGGTATATTACATCACAAGTAAAACTAAATCTTATATGTAGAACATTCAAAATGTAAAAGTTAGCATATCATAGTTTCCAGCTATAAGCAACTTCAAATATTCCAATTGTAGCTGAAATAGACGTAATGACCAAATTCACAGACAATAAACCAGAGACTACAAACTTAGGAGAGGTGCATATGGCCGTAAGTTATAATATCAGACTTGCTGGTGCTGGGGTGACATCTATTGGGCCTGAAATTTTTAGTGTTTGCAGGAATACAAGACCAATATTTGTCATTTCCAGCACCAGATTGCTTTGTAAAGATTAGATTTTAGGAATCCTGTTGATGATTTAGAAACTAAATCTTTGGTGCTCGGACAACCTTTACTATAATTATTTTTACAGTTTTTGTGTAAGTTTAATGAAACTAAATAGTTATACTTGATTGTCAAACAAATTTAAGGTTTAATAACTTTAAAAACCAGAAAAAAATTGTTCTAACTAATGGCATAAAAACTGCAAAAAATATAGAGAATTTTTAAGACTTCCTAAAATTTTTGGACATATAAATGCCAATTCAGCAACAAATCTTTCCATTTCTAGTCCAGAATTCCAAACAAAATATTTATAGAGGAACCATTAATAAACTTTGACCTTTCTTAGATACAAGACAGGATGGATGCCAGAGAGTTTATTATGGAACACAAAGGAAACCCAGCACCATTGTTTATGTACATCGCACCTAATGCTCCTCACACACCTTTACAGGTAATAATCATAAATAATATTATTGTATCATGACCTTAGTATAACATCTTGTAATCTCACTTTATTTACTACAAATTGGTAAATGACTTATCAACTTTTTACAGCCAACCCAGAGCATGTATGATGTACATGACTTTCTAGACCCTAATGACCCAGCTACCAACAAAAGGAGACAATATTTGGGTAAGGATTATTTTGTCTTACACTTTTCACTGATTATTTTTTTCCAAAGTATTTGTGTGAAGCACAAATTCTTGCTATTTTGAGCTTTTGATGCCCATGCATGTGTGAGTGTACTTGTGCGTTTGCTTGCTTAATAAACTCAAATTGTCTATCAACTTATAAAAATAGGGTTGGTGTCTGCCTTGGATGACCTGGTTGGTGATACTATGCTTGCCTTGGCTGATGCTGACATGGCCGAGAATACAGTCATCATTTTCCAGTCAGATGTGAGTAATTTCATAACTACTGTAAGATTTATTAATGTGATCTGACTTGAATATGGTGAGACAGTATATCCTGTTTACCGTGTATCCTAGTAGCAGTAGTAGTGGCAGTAGTAAAGGTAGTGGTATTAGTAGAACTAGTGGTAGAAGTAGAGATAGCATAATTACTACAAGTAGTAGCACTAGCAGTAGCAATAGCAGTAGTAGCAGCAGTAGCAATAGCAGTAGTAGCAGTGGTAGTAGTAGCAGTAGTAGCAATAGCAGCAGTAGCAGTAGTATCAGTGGTAGTAGTAGCAGAAGTGGCAGCAGTGGGAGCGACAGTAGCAGCAGTGGCAGCGGTAGTAGTGGCAGCAGTAGTAATGACAGCGGTGGTAGCGGCAGCGGTAGCAGCCGTAGTAGCGGTAGTAGTAGTCATGGTGGCTCAGAACAATTTGTGTTTTTCATTCTAAAACATCTAAACGCTTTCCAAACTGTCTGAACACTTTTGAAAAAGTATAGATTTTTGCAAACCTTCTGAAATCTTTGTGAAACAGTTGATACGCTTTAAAAGTTTGAGCTGATTTGTTGGTTAACTCTATTGATCATATATCCCCGGCTCATTTACGATTGATAACGTTTATAACCAACTTACCTATTTATATATTTAACAATAGTGATTGTCATTGTTGGTATCATTAATAAGTATTAAAAAGTTAAAGGTATTTGATTGGTTGCTAGCAAATAATGTTGAAAATTTTCTCATGATGTTGGTGTTATGATTTTAATTAATTGATAAGCTTATAGAAATTTTTTAATTAGTATCATATTATTAGTTTTAAGCGATAACTACTAACTAACAATAAAAATGATGCGATATTTGTTTTTTTTTTATTTCTATAAACAAATTGTAACATTTTCATTTGTGATAATAATGTGGATATAATTCACTGCATTAACTGTGTATAAAACTGCATGTTTGTGATTTTAAGAATAATGTTTATCATATAATTATTATTAATAACTACATGGTCAATAAAACCGCTCGTAAAAGTCCTATTACTTTATTATTTAATAATCATAAAGTGTATTCACTGCACATATCCGCAAAGGATTCCCCGCCTCAAAAGTGTACTGAAACTCATACATACCGAGGTTGCCAAAAACCAAAATACCAACAAAAATCCAAGGATATTCTTTTAACTTTGAAATTATTATCCTGACCAGCACTAAGTAGTAGGGGTAGGGGTAGGGGTAGAGGTAGAGGTTGCGATATTGGTAGCAGTAGTTGTAAACGTGGTTGTATTAGTAGGAGCAGTAAAAAAAGCGAAGATGGCAGAAATACTAAAAACAAATGGAAGTAACAATGTCGTAGTGAATGTTGTTTTTGAAACAAATCAATACACTTCGACTAAGTTTTCACACACAGCTTTTTCTCAAACTTGAAAATTGTTGACAAATAACCGTACATATGTATTATGTATCTGCATTGTTTACCATACTTATTCTCTAGAATGGAGGCACAAGCATTCACCCACCTGTGCCTGGAATGGATAACCCAGGAAACAACTATCCACTGAGAGGGGGTAAGTTAGCGGTTTATGAAGGAGGAGTCAGAACACCAACTATCTACTATGATCCCAGATTGCCTCAATCAACTAGAGGAACCGAAAGGAACTTTCTTATGCACATCAGTGATTGGCTCCCAACTATCCTTGCACTCACACAAAGCACAAACATTCCCACTGGTGAGTTCATACAATAAAATTCGTACTTCAAAGTGTAAAAAATTGAGATTGGTTTACACAATTACAATTTATAGCTATCATGTACCTTTTGTTTATGACAAAACAATTTTCTTAGATATCGATGGATTCAACCAATTGTCAAACCTGGGGGAGAACTATCAGTCAACAGATATGTATAAAGTTAGAGAGAAAATGCTTGTCAACATGGATACAATGAATGTACTTGAATTTATATATCATTGTACGAACAGAGATACTGCATTCAGGTAGGCAGTAGGAGTTTACTACTCTTCAAATTTGTCTTCTCGGATTTTCCAAAGTTTTGTTAGGATTTCCTTTTAAAATTTGTTTAAAATTTTATTCATTAAATAATTTTCATACCTGTTCCAACAAATTGATTAATTAGAAATAGTGTTTTGCTGTACCCTCATCTATAGCTGGTAGTTTGCAATTAACTGTTGTATATTACAATTAATTCAGGTACAAAGATTGGAAGTTAGTCTATGGTACCCGGTCAACTTGTACATCGCAGGAGGATTCGGATTTGGACTACAAAAAACCAGAGGAATCGCCAGAACTTCCAACAATTACAGGAGATCCATGTGCCACTGGTGGCTTCCTTCAACCAGATGTACAATGCCTGTTTAATCTCAAAGGTTAGCCAAGTTTTAATCATAACTTCTTTCATATAGATTCAATACTACACAAGATTCTGTTGTATCATAAAATGGCTTTTAATAAAAGCAATAAGTCTTTGAATGGTTTATTTATTTTCTAGACGACCCGAGTGAAACAAAGAACTTGTACTATGAACATCCCGATATAGTTGATAAGCTTCAGGGCTATATTGAGGAAGTCAGGAACTCAATGGTGAAAAATGTGTTTGATGCTAAACAAGACATCACTGACAACAACACTCGGATACTCCCTGACTCTAATATTCGTACTTTAAAGTTTGGTTACTGTATGGATTTCCCATTGGAGCCTCTGGGCCCTGAGTGTAAGATTGAAGCCAACCGAGACGTTTGTGGAGAGTCTCTAGATTATTGGCATTTGGACTAGAGGAACTTGTCAAGCTATGGAATGGAACAATGAGACAGTCCTTATAATACAAACTCTTAGTGTGGGTAGTAGTTAGTTGTTAGTAATAATAAGTAACCATTCTCAGTAGTTTTAGTTTCTCTTATTCTCCCACATAGATATTTTATTTTTAAATTTGACAATAATAAATGGTCCACTGCATTGAAAACCTGTCTTGTTTCATTCAAAAAAGATTTATTGGCATCAACTGTAACTTTAACCGATTTCTTATGGTCGATAATGGAGCAACTTATATATGAACATAATTGTTCTTTGATAGTTGGCCACAAACAGTCTGCTTCCATAAAAACATGTAAACTATGGAATCAGATCTTGCGGGTGAATGGCTTATCAAAAGAAAAAAGTCCAATTGATAAATGAGATTTGCTAATTTGTATCGCATGTCTGGCAAAAAACCTGCTGTTAATATTATATTTCTGTCTCGCAAAGCTTTTTACCATTCTGTCGGCTAGAGACTCTGTGAATGCTGTTATGCTACTTGCCATTGCATATATTAGCTGTATTATACACGAGCTGTGATGGAGTTGTCACAACACTCCTGCATGCAGTAAGTGCTGTAGAGTCACCAAGTTGTCACAGGACTATGCAGTGATATGCAGGAGTCATCAAACTACATCTATTGATAGTGCGAAGCATTACAACCCTTGAACATTCAAAATAATCCCAAGTGACTACATGACAAGATATCTCATTAGAATAATTGTCGCTGATTGGCTGACAAAAATAGATTCCGTTTGTTATGAGCTATGTCACGAGTTTCACACTGTCTTGTTATCCGTGCCAGGTTAGGTGTAACCATCTCTGAACCTTTGGTTGGCAAAGAGAAGAAAACTCTCCATATATAGGATAATCCTTGCTACAGCTTTTTATACATCAAGATGATCAAAAATTGTTTGTCGTTGCACCAGTTTCACAAAACTCAAAGTTTATATGGATCGCCGCTTGTGTGCCAAGCAAACCAAAATTTGATGGTCATTTTTACAGTTTTTGAGCCGACCTGATGATTGTGCCTAGAATTCTTTTCTTTTTCCATTTTTTTTCTAGCACATGAAACAATTTGTAGTCAGCCAATAGATTTAACATCTTTTACTATTTTACCTTTTAGTACCTAGCTCCTCGATTTTTTCTAGTTGAGCACTGTTTTACTTGCTTCAGTCTTGACTGGTTTTTCCATCTCTTTGGCAAATAATATTAATAATTAATTATTTATTATTTATTTATTTGATTGTTTCTATTTAGTCTAAGCCCCTGTGCACATCTTGTGCCCCAGTCATACTTTTACTTATATATATATATATATATATATATATATATGTTTTGCAAGCAAGGTGGTTTATTACTTATTCAAATGAGTTTTTTCGTACAAATTAATTTATTACTTACTATTTATTACATCAATGGCTGGTTACCAAAAACACTGCAGTTGAACTACAGGACCAGAGAGAATAATTGAAGGTCTAAAAATAGTAATTAAACGGCGCTGGGATGACATCTATCGGTCCTGAAGTCCTGCGAAATCTTTGAGAATCCTTAATTTTCTTCAATCAACTGTTATGTAAACTTAGTTTAATTTGATCGTTTAATAATAACAAAAAATGCTAAATAATAGTTAAATAAACAAAAAAGCTTACTTATTTTAAAGTTTTAAATTCATTATGGTAAGTTACAACACAAATTATAAAAAAGAAATCCTCAGGAATTCTTCAAAATTTTCTAGAAGAAGTCAAGACCGATAAATGTCATCTCAACACTAAAAGTTTTGTGACTATCTGAGTTGCTGCAAGTTGTTACCACCTGACAGCAAAGCTATCACATGGTAACGATTAGTCAACAAATGAGTTATGATTGAACTTTTTGATTTTATTTCTGAGAGTCTTGACAATAGCAGTCAGTGATAAAATGGAGCTCATAACCAACATTTTACATGCATACAGTATAAACCATCCAGCCACAATAATCTAGTAACAGTATAGGTTATATTATTTATCTTGTGTAGAAGTGGGATGTGTTCCTGATACCTGACTGTAACTGTGTACCAGTATGGCATCTTCTAAAGAGCTGCCTTTGCTCTGGTCACATTGAAATTTAGTATCCTTGTTTTTTTTATAACCAATAGAAATAAATTAGCTGCTTACTAACTAGTAAGTCAGTGCATGCATGTAGTATTAGTCTGGTATTCCTACGCTGTAGTCATGTGCTAAAGCAGTGATTGATGTCTCCTGCATTGTACAACTTTGATACTGTGTTGTTTTGAGACAGAGTAATATATGTTGTTGATGTCTACCGCAGTAGGAAACAGAAGAGCAAATTGGCTGAAGAGGTTAAACAGGACTTTAAGTCATGTCAGAAAAGATTTTGCTAAAAAAGTGGTTTATAGAATCCTCGTTCTAAAAGAGCTGCATCAGCTTCTGAGAAAGCACTGTAGATAAACCTGTGACTACTGCCAACTGATTATTGCAGGCCCAAATTTTAGAAGTTATGCATTCTCATCTGTCCAGTGTACTTCCATTTTAATCAGTTCCTTTCTACGAAGTAGGGCTCCCAGTTGATGAGTCTGTAAACAAACATAAGTCCAAGCTCACTGGTTGGCTGTCTACTCTCGCACCCATAAACTTATGCTTGAGTTTATCTTGTGCATTTAATGTATATATGAAAGCATGACACAACTAAAACAACAGCTGGAGGTTTTTATACTCACCTATGGCTGAACAATTCTTTCTTTCTGCACTGAAATATTCAGGTTGTTATTTCACAAAGAATTTCAGTTTTGAAACATAAAACTGAGAGGTATTTTTCATACATATAACTGCAGATGCCCCTTGCTGTGCAGATCATATTGTAAACTATGATGATGGGTGTACAAACTCTTTGATATCATCTGCAAAATTCGGAATTGTAGGGCTACTTCATGTTGGGTTTTTCTATTCAACGTTTTTAAGTGAAACAAAACCAAAGCAGTGACTGGTCAACGAGGCTGATAGAACACTGCTCATTAGAGCTGTTATTCGCAACTTTTCATGGCACCACCTTTGCAATTTGGTAAAAAACATATTGTTGATTTTACCCACTACTTTTTTGGTCATTCTTCAAAGTAATTTGCTTTGGTAGAATGCTTGTTAATAAAACCATCAAAGTTGTACATTCTGCTAATATTGTAATAGATTTGCACAGTGTCGCTCTCTTATCTTCAACCGGTGCTATTATTAAATGTCTTCTACATAAAGAATACTCACTAGATGACTACGCTTGGCTACACGCAAGAGTGCAGCTGACCTGCCGCTCACCCAAGCCAAGCCTAAGGAAGGATTTCCCACCACTAGTGCTCTGACTAACATTTATCTATTTATAGCTTATTATTTAGTGTTAGTGTGCCAGCTTATGATTGCTTTTTATGCCTCCCTGGGGGTATTATTTCCAACCAATTATATGCATATGTTATCAGCTGATTACTTGTTTCCTATAAATACTCCTGCATTCCGCCCAGAGGTTCAGTTCTCAGACAGACGCTCAGATCGTAGAGAGACATCACGCAGTAGAGGACTCAGAAGTAACTAGTGTGTAGCAAGCGAACTGTTCGGACAGGTCATATGTTGAGTATTCATTCGACCCTTGCCGTCAGTTACCACCATTCTTTATCTTATACTTTGAAATTTTGTGCGTTGAAATTAGACATTGTTTGCTTTTGTTGGTAGTACTAAACCATTGTTACCTCCAACTCTGTTATATCTGTGAGGCCGGTTGCCTGAACAGAGTTGTGCCTGCTCTATAGCAGCATCCAGTTATATCTAGCGCAAGATAAACCTACAAAACTTTGCCACTCTACTGCTACGCTACCATTACAGTAGAAACAAAGTTGTACAATATAGCCTTCCTTGTAAGTGCCAGTAACGGTCAACTCCATACACGGGGAAAACCATTACATTGGTGGCAGCGGTGGTATTGTTCTTGTTCTCACCCCAGTACTACAAGAGAGAAAGCTAACGGCCAAACTCACCAACTACTCTTTCCCCTTTGCCCTGAGTATTGGTGCCCCATCCCTATCAACAGTTACCGGTAGATCACCCCCCTACCACCCCACGGATACTGTTTTCCCCTTTTCACCAGCATCCTCCTACAGCGTGGAGTGAGTGCGGCCTTATTACACTATATAGAGGTAGAGCAGACATCACATCCCATCTCACCTCCCAGTATAGTACGGTCAAACCACCTATCCAGCTAAAGAAAGAAGCACAGAAGAGGAGTAGACGTTCCACTGTACCTCACCCTGCAGTACAAAACAACCGACCTACCTATCCTGCTGAAGAAAGAGACGATTAAATATATACAGAGAGCATCAACGAGATAAGGAGTTTCCGCCTATGGCTGCACATAGAGCCAGAAGTGCAGGGTGATCGCCAGCCGGCACCCCAGAAGCAGTGGCTTTAGACAGACTAGCTGAAACCCTTAGAGGAGTGCTCCAACCCCGCACACCTGCGCTGGTCTTCACACCACCTAAGTTCAATAGACAGAGTGATGTAGAATATTTCATGGGTTGGTTCCTGGAAGTTGCTGAAGCAAACGGTTGGGATGATAATGCCTCCCTGCTGCATGTGAGGAAAGCGCTTCGAGAAGATGCCCAAGAGTGTGGCAAGCCTAACAACCTTAGAGCTGTGTTCATCGCACTCCGTGCTCGTTTTGGCCTGACACGCCATGAGGCCCTGCAGAACATTGCCCAACTGAAGAAAGCTCCAAAGACTTCCTTGCAGAAGCATGCCAATGACGTTGAGAGATTAGTACATGTCGCATATGAAGACTTGCCAGATGAACGTGTTGAACGTCTAGTGCTAGAGACGTTTGCCACCACCCTGGGCCACTCGATGTACAACAACATTTGTTAGCATTGAATCCCAGAAGCCTTGAAGAAGCTGTTCACGCTGGAGGCGAATTCTTCCAGATCAGAGCCTTCACAGACAACAAGCCACCCAGAGTGCGCATAGTGGAAGAACATGATGACGAAAGTTATGACAAGGAATACAATCAACCTTCCATGACCCATTACCGTCATTCACAGACAGCGGCCGTAGTTACACCGGCTCATAGAGAACTGGATCACTCTAACCCAGTTGCAAACCACTACCACTCTACCCTTCTGCCAGCGCCAGTGTACAAAGATACCATGACACAGTTGCTTCAGACAGTACAGGAGATGGCCACTGAGATGCAACAGTTGAGACAGTGGCAACAGAGAGTGCATACACCTGGAGTACAACCCGCTCCTCAACCTCCTGTGCAGACTCCTCGTACTGTGTACCACCCTCCTCCTGTGTCACCTACCACCCCTGGCAATGAGTGGCCACCTCTTACAACAGTGCGTTCTTCATCCCCACAGTGTTGGAGCTGTGGACAGCCTAGACACTACAGCAGATTTTGTCCATCCAAACCACCAGTCGTCTCCACACCCAGAGAAAATCCAGTGATGGGAAACGAGCATCTCCCTCAGTAGCTACCACACCGGCTACCTGCGATAAGGCAAAAAGGTGGACAAAGGAAATGAAGAAGCCAGAGAGACATAACCCTGTGCCTTTACCCCTCTCAGATAAGGTGCCCCTGCGGAGAGAACAGAAGAGGGTTGAAACAAGCCACGCCAAGCTGCTTATCTCTTCTGCCGGCCCCCTGAGATACCAAACGAGAAGCAAGCCACAACCTCCTGATGGGCAACCACTTCCCACCAGTGACGGCAGAGCCATTACGCAAGAAGAGAAGAAGAAGTGTGTCCAGAACGAACTAAACATACCATCCCTGCTGGATTTGCCACTGGTACAACTTACCGGCCCCCTGAAGCTCCAGCCTGCCCTCACTCAGCAAGCGGTAGCAGTACCAGTTAGACAACCGATGGAGCACACCACACAGTCACCAGTCAGAGTGCTGCCCCCTCCTTCCCGTGCTACTGAAGTACAGCCCACCTGTGTACCTGACCAGAAAGTAGAGAGGCCCTACAGAGCGCATTACTTCCTTACCGGTAGGTTACAGAACCAGCCATTCACACTCCTCGATGACACCGATTGCACGACGAACCTCTTATCAAAACATGTGTTCAATCGCTTGCCTCAGGCAGTGAAGAAGAAGGAGAGTGAGTCACATGGAATCATGGCCGACGGTACACAAATACCCTTTTACGGGAATGTGAAGGCAGCCCTACAGTTAAAAGACATAAGGACAGCGGCCACGTTTGTAGTTAGCCATATAAGCGAAGATGCTATATTGAGGATGCCCTTCCTCACTGACCATGCCTGCCGTTTGAAGTTTGGTAAACATGCCATCGTAATCTCAGGACGTGAGACGCGTTGTACAGACAGGGAAGGCAGCCGACTGGTGAATAACAATAAGATCTCCCACGTTGAACAGCTACGCATCAATGGAGACACCCCTCATTTGTACCAGGTCAGCGCGCAGAGTTACCTCCCCACTGGCCAGCCAAACCGTCACCAACCGTCTTCAAGTGGAAGCCACACATTGTGCCACCTCCAAGACATCGGCATTCCTGCATCTGACCTCTTCAACCTCCCACGTTGTATGATCGAGGTTCTCAGATGGTTGCAGAAAAAAGGAGTGAAAGTTGATTTCATTCAAAACAAATCACCCTGGGTGTCTAGTCAGAGTATTGAGCCTGCAATGACCAAGATAGGAGCGGCCATGGGTGCAAAAATAACACTGACACCTCCAACCACTAAGCCAGTGCTTTCTCCGTTTGGTCCTGTGCTAGAAAAATCGATATTGTTCCCTTTACCTAAAAGGAGAGAGTCCAAGTTGGAGTGGCCAGGAGAACCACTACTTACCAACCCCCCAGCCACTCACAGCAAGTTTGAGGAAGATCGACCAAGTAGTTTAGCCAAGAATAACCGAAGTGTGCGGGAGTTGTTCCAGCAACCAGTGGAGATGGACCCAATGCCCAGTCACAGTGAAAGCCAGCCAACTAACCTACTAGTACAGAAACCAGGTGGAAGTATTGAGCCGCCCACGCGTTATAGTCAGTCAGCTACAACAACAAAAGGAGTGGATCAACAGACAGCATGTAATAAACTGTTTAAAATGAAGAGGAGCTCTCCTAATTCAGTTCTCACTGAAACTCCCGCAAACTGGTCACTAGTAGAAGGCATAGAATTTCTCACAACCACTGGACAAGCTTCAACTCCTTGGAAAGAAAATGATCCAGTTATCAAAGTCAATGAGTTGGACAAAAGTTCAGTCAAGAAATTATCCAGAGACAGAAAATTACCAAAACGATTGGTACCAAGCCAGAAGTATATTAAACCTGGCTGGGATGTAGCCATCCCCCGCCCCCGTACTGGACACAGTTCAAGAGAAAAAAGTCAAGCAAACATAGTAGAAAAGTATGGAGTTCATATCCGCTCCCAGTCCAGAGTAACGAGCGCCTGAATACAGTACCCGTCAACCAGCTCATTGTGGGGCATCTGCCCCTGCCTGTTTGTCAACCAAGCATGAGTCAAGGACAATGCCTGTTGAGCGTGGAAACAGCCATTGCTACGCAACTTTCCGAAGCCACAGGACGTGTTTTCACCATTGCTGATTTTATTCAACACTGCTTTAACTTCACCATGGATCACTCTCAGGAAGTTTCACCTGTCGAGGACGCTGTTCTTCAGTTAGAAGAAGAAGAAGTATTTCTGATGGAGATCGATGATGCTACAGAGCATCTACCAGAGAAGAATCCAGCTCGTCACCACCGTCGACAATCTCCACCTACACAGAAGGTTTCTCTGTCGGTATAGCCTAGACGTTCAGCCAAGAGTAGACTGTCACTCCCTCCTTCTGACCACCAACTGGATACCTGGATTCAGAAGCACAGCTCTACCAGGGATCCTCTAGCTTTGAGGCATTCCTTCCATTCCCGCCAGTTGAATACGGAGTTCCCTACCCTTCCAGTTTCTGCTGCCGTGTCCCCCCTTCGTGGTACACCTACTTCGCAACAAGCTTTTTCTGTACCCTTCCCGGTATGGGACCCTCTTCCCACCACTACACCCTCCAGTACGGAGCCTAGTCACTAGCCCTACCCGTATGCCCCAGTCCGCCACACATGAACGGAAGCAATTGCTGGGAAAGATCGTCCCAAGAAAATGAAGAGGAGCTTCCCTTCTGATTGGTTCCTCTGGGCAGGACACCTTTTTGACTGCCATTGTTGCCAGCTCTTCCCTTGCCAAGCCAGACCGTTCCTAAACGAGAATTAGGACGGTGAGCCTAAAGCCAGCCAAACAAGTCCTCTTAGGAGATCTCATACCTACCAGGCATAAGGTTGAGACTGTTTCCGTGCCTGCTTCCACAGCACCCGTTGCCTCCTCTGCAGCTGAAGTTAGCTCTTCCCCCTGCTACTCTTCCCGTGGTGCATTTGGTAGATGTTGGTGTGCCAGCACCTCTTACCCCCACTGTATCGGAAGAAGTTACTGTTCCTCATGCATCTGGCAAAAAGCCGCCCATTGCCCGTTGGCTACTGCAGTGGAAAGCTCCTTCCACCGAGAAGGCGACACAGAGGCAACTCAAGAAAGCTAGACGTATTACCTGCCAGAAGTGCCATTACCAGGCTAAGAACATGTGCCAACTCTCGGTCCATGTCCACCAGCACTTTGTCAGATACTTCTGTAAGTGCCGATACTCTTCTAGCTCCCGTGACAGTGTTTATGGCCAATCAAAAGAAACGGGGCTCAGGACCAGAAGACACTGATCATTACCAACGGATGGGATACATTTATGCCGTTGATGGTGAGCACTTTCCGGCTTTCCGCAGATATCAACACTGGTCACCCTCTGAGGAATTTGGGTCCTGCAAACCCACCCAGACAGGTACCGTTACCCCCTCTGTTCCCTCTACTCCTGTGGAAGCAGAACCTCTACCCTCAGCTCCTACTCAACCAGAACCTTCTCCATCGCGATCCAGTATTACACCGCTGATGTCGCTTCCGTTGGCAGGCTACCGGATTCCCAAGAGGAAGGTACGTAGAAAGCCCTGCACCACAGTTACTCCTAGCTCTGAAGACATGGTTGTTTCTCGTTCTCCCGCTGTCTTTACACCCCGGTGTGTGGCGAGAGATGTTTCCCCGTTGGTTGCTCCTGTACCTCCAGTAGAACCTGCTCCAGAGGTTAGCCTGCCTATATGTTTCCTAGAGGAGTTTGAGAGCGAGTTAGAAGAACTGAGAGCGAGAGTATTAACTGGAACCCTTACTGAGGCCAAAGTCGAGAGACTGAGAACCAGAGCAGAGTTGCTAAAGACGGAGATCTCCCGCCTGAAAGATATTCAACAGACTCTACGGGGCTGCCTGTCTTAGAGCATGGCATGGCTTTCTTCTTTCCCGTGACACCACACTAATGTGTCCACACCGCCTTGGCATGTCGGTTGACTCTCCAACCCCTTCCAGTTTACTCCCTCCACACTCGATTAGCAGGTTTCAACTATATTTATTCTCTGCACATGGTCTTGTGCCTCAGGATTAGGGCTGGGATTTGATCGCGTTATTTTCACGATTAACTCGATCAATTTCCCCAAAATATTAACGCGATTAAAAACACTTATCTAATTAACCTTCATTTGTAGCAATAACATTTTTTTTTTTTTTGTTTCACGTTTTTATAATTGACAATTGCTCTTTTGTTTGAGTAATTGCAATTTTTTATTACTATTGTTTGTAGTGTGGAAATAAAACGCTACTACTTGATTACCGTCACTGCTAGGCAATAGTTAGTAATGGCCTGCCCTGCAAGCAGCAGAGACGCTTTGTGAGTCAGCAGAAGTTACAAAACAACTGAGCTGTGCACTCGAGCATGCATTTGTGACTGCAAGTCTAGGCAAACAGCTCTCATTCACAAGCTCAGCCTAATTGAATGGAGTATTCACAATGATTAAAACAAAGACACAGTGAGTGAGCCACGCCACGTATGATTGGTTACAGATGATGAGACTGGTTGTGCAATAATAATAGAAGTGGTAAAAAAATTACAATAACAATAATATGATAAATGAAAAAATTAATTTTATGAGCAACAATAGTAAATGATATAGTACTATTCTATAAGTGATCAATAAAAATGCTAAATTCAGTAAATATGACAAATGGTAATATACTAGTAGTAATATATGAGCAGATCTCCCTACCAAGTGTTTTTTTGTGGATTTGATCTTGGGGGGTTATGCAATGGGTTACGACGTTGGATGAATTCGCCGAGTTTATATTGTATTTTATCTGAGGGGTATTTGAGTGGCATTTGAGTGGCAATTAAGTGGCATTTGAGTTTTGATTATTTTTTTACTTAATTTGAACTTATAGATTTTGAATGCATGGCATTCAAGTTTTGATAATTTTTTACATAATTATATACATAACTTTAACTCATAGAGCATCTAGATTTTGAATGTATGGCATTTAAGTTTTGATAATTTTTTGTAATTCGACTCATATGATATCTTGAGAGAGGAGAGAGAGGAGATATATCTACATTGAATAAATACAGTGATTAAAAATGAAACAATATGTGAATATATACATTTATTGTGTAATAAGTAGGGAAAATTTCATATAATATAGCTAGAGTCAGTAAATATTAAATAATACCAAACACTACAACTTGTAATGACAATCAATGCATAAGCTTTTACTAAAACTATCTTGAAAACCTTCAAAACATGATCCCAAATGGAAAAAAATGGATAAAGTTAGATATTCATCTAGTTGTTTACATCTACAAAAAAGAGGTATTTTGGTGAAATATTTTTTTATTTTATTCAATTTTCATTAATTTTTTTACAAAAACAAATCATCCTATAAATGGTTAAATTTCATCTAATTGTACAAATTTACAAAAAAAACAAGGTATTTGGTAAAATATTCTTTCATTTCATTAAATCTTCATTATTTTTTTTGCAAAAAAGAAATCATCCTTTAAATGGTTAAATTTTATCTGTTTGTATATCTTTACAAAAAAAACAGGCTATTTGGTAAAATATTTCCTTTATTCTATTCAATTTTCATTAATTTTTTCAATAATTGCTTAAATATAAATTATTCATTATTTTCTTATTATTAGGTGAGCAACCTATCATACAAAATTAGTTTCTTGAGTGAGGGTTTTATCCTGCATTTTCCTTTTGAATTTTTTTCAAAAATTTACCATTTTTTTCAAAAACAATCATTTATATATACAATTTCCATTATTTTTTTAAACAGAACATTTTCTATCTCTGAGAGGTTGGAGATATTGGGGTAGAAAACTTAGACATGATGATGAGAAGGCTATGGATTTTCCCGTTTAAGAACAAACCATTTTCGATGGCAATTTCAATTCGAAAAACTAAAACAATGTAATTTGTTTTTCAAAATGCAATCATCAGAAAGCTTCTGTCATGATGAGGAGGAGGTTATGGATTTACCCATTCAAGAACAAACCATTTTCGATGGCGACTTCAATTCTAAAAACGAATTAGAACTGAAGTATGTGGTATTACGTAATAATTTTTTTAAACAAGAACAAACCATTTTCGATAGCAACTTTAATTCTAAAAACTAAATCAATGTAACTTTTTTATTCTTTGTCTCCCATGAAATTGTTCAAAACGAATTAGAACTGAAGTATGTGGTATTACATGATAATTTTTTTAAAAGAATAAAACACATCAAAATCGACAAATTACTCCTCTAGATAGTTCAAGTTTACAATATTTGAGAATTAATCACAATAGAAACATTAAGCCTACTTGATAAAAAAGAATTTGACTGTTAAATTTAACTAATTGATTCAATGTTATTATTTGGATTTTTTGAAAATAAACATTTCAATGAAAACATCATATTTAGTCTTTGACACACTTGAAACCATTTTCCAGTAAATTTCACCAACAATATTTTAGAAATGTTTACTAGATATTTACAAGAAAAATGTGGTATTTTGGTAAAATATTCTTTTATTACATTCCTTTTTAATTTTTTATGTTTTAAAACAGGGTTTTATTACAAAGTTTTTTTGTTTTTTCAACTTTTTAAAAAAATAATCATTATAATATATATAGAGATTTTCACTTTATATTCTTTTATTCCATTCAATTTTCAATAATTTTTTGAGTGAGGATTTTATCCTACACCTTCCTTTTAAATTTTTTTATTTTTTTAAAAAATAATCATTGAAATATATAGTTTTCGATATCATTTTAAAAACAATATATATATATATAGAGTTTTTCACTTTATATTTACAAAACTTTGGTATTTGGGAAAATATTCTTTTATTTCATTCAATTTTCAATAATTTTTTGAGTGAGAATTTTATCCTACACAATCCTTTTAAATTTTTTATGTTTCAAAACAGAGCTTTATTACATTTTTTTGAACTTTTTAAAAAATAATCATTGAAATATATAGTTTTCGATATTTTTTGATTTTTTTGTACTTTTTAACTTTTTTAAAAACTGTCAAAAAATCACCAAATTACCTCTCTAGATGAATAAAATTTACAAGTAAATA
Organism: Cryptosula pallasiana; assembly: GCA_945261195.1. Taxonomy (NCBI): domain Eukaryota; kingdom Metazoa; phylum Bryozoa; class Gymnolaemata; order Cheilostomatida; family Cryptosulidae; genus Cryptosula; species Cryptosula pallasiana. Next base: position 20,798,876 of record OX183137.1, read on the forward strand.
ATTGTAATAGAAAATACCATATCTAGTTTTTACATTCATAAAACTGTTTTATAGTAAATTTTCTGTAATACAAACTACTATAGCTTACGATATCAATGGTTACAAAGCGCTTTTCTTGAACAATATCTTCCTTGATATTCTTCTGGTATATTATTAGACCCAGGGAGGAACTCTTGTATTCCGTATTCTCTGTGATCCAATAATTGACTAAAATACAAAAGTTATTCGTTATATAAATAAATTTTACCGAATTTAAATTTTACTCTTAGCTACATTAGATAGTTTACATTATATACAACAGGAAAATAACTCACTGAGTTACATCATTCAGCTCATTATTTCTTAGGGAAAGTTCTTTACTCTGTTTTCTTTTTACGATATAATGGACTAAAATAAAAAATGATGTATTAGTATAGTATGATTAAAATTAATGTAAAATAAATATAAACTTTTGTTATTTTTTCAACTTCTATGTAAAAGAAATACACTGATTACACACGAAAAAGTCCTTTTTTTCATTTGGATTCGGAATGTGTAAATATAAATATATATATATATATAATTTTAAAAATGTTTTACAACAAACACTCATGAATAAGCCATTTATGTGATAATACGTGTTATTTACGTGAAAAATTAAGCATTTTTGTAAAATAATTATAACCTTTTGTGATTTTTTTCAACTTCTAGCTAAAAAAATACACTGATTACACAAAAAAAACCCTTTTTTTTAATCCAAAATATATATAATTTAAAAATGTTTTACAAAAAATGTTTATTAATTGATCATTTATGTGAAAAACTAAACATTTTTGTAAAATAATTATAACCTTTTGTTATTTTTTAAACTTTTATGTAAAAAAATACACTGATTACACAAAAAAGTCCTTTTTTTAAACCGAAATATATATAATTTAAAAATGTTTTACAAAAAATGTTTATGAATTGATCATTTATGTGAAAAACTAAACATTTTTGTAAAATAATTATAACCTTTTGTTATTTTTTAAACTTTTATGTAAAAAAAATACACTGATTGCACAAAAAAGTCCTTTTTTTAATCCGAAATAGATATAATTTAAAAATGTTTTACAAAAAATGTTTATGAATTGATCATTTATGTGAAAAACTAAACATTTTTGCAAAATAATTATAACCTTTTGTTATTTTTTAAACTTTTATGTAAAAAAATACACTGATTACACAAAAAAGTCCTTTTTTTAATCCGAAATATATATAATTTAAAAATGTTTTACAAAAAAAGGTTATGAGTTGATCATTTATGTGAAAAATTGAACATTTTTGTAAAATAATTATCACCTTTTGTTATTTTTCCAACTTTTATGTAAAAAAATACACTGATGACACAACAAAATCCTTTTTTAATTCGAAATATATATATAACTTAAAAATGTTTTACAAAAATGTTCACAAATTTATCATTTTAAGGGGTTTTTCATTGTAAGAATACACAAAATTTTCACAAATCAACTTTTTAAAATTATGGTAAAAATTAATAAAACTTACCTATAGTGATATGAATCCCTTGAGTTATAGATTAGCTTCTCGAGAGTTTGTTCTCCACAGCCTTCTTTTTCAGCATCATCGAAGTGGTTGAGAAAATCCTCAGATTTTGGATTATCAGCCAGTTCCGAGGCTTGGACGAAGGCTTGATGAGCTGCGAGTACACTGATGTTGTAGAAAATTGAATTGTCTGCGTTTCGACTCAGACCCTTGAACAAAATCACTCCAAATCTCTCCGATGTCACAGCAGAAGCTATTTGATGAGGAATGCGCATATCTCCGATCAGTAATTCTTCATCTACAACACTTCTGTATTGAACTAGAAGAGTCTCTTCATTTCCATTCCATCGCCTGTCAGACTTTGTTATAACTTCAGGGTTTTGGAAACATATGACACTATCTGTTGGGAAATCCTGAAGATTAGCTACCTCGAAATAAGCATTGATTTGTCGCATACTTTTTTCTGGTAATACATCAAACACATTCTTACACCTCAAAGTAGTTCCTGTTTCTGTAGCAGCACGAAAAATTGCTTTTCCAGTCTTTTCAACACCCATGTAGATCAAAACCAGCGGTCTTATTTGCGAAGCTTCATTGACAAGTAATCCTGCTGCTAATGGAATAGTGCTCTTCACTCTAACTACCTTTCCATCCTTTTTATAGTTGTATATGATGGTGCAGTTCGTTTCATCATGGAGCTCAACGGTTAACACCTGCATAACTGTAGGTATTGGTAAATCTTCAACTTTGACTATGTTTTCAATGTTTCTTCTGGAAGCTGGAGATAGAGTACTTAACAGAGAGGCGCTTTTGATGATGAGAGTTGCCAGAGTATTCAGACTGGCGCTTTGAAAGGGAATCATAGTGCGTTGAAGAAGTACATTGTCATCAATCACCTTCTTATCTTGTGAAGGTTTTGGTTCTTTATTCTTCAGTTGTTTTGTATTGACTTGTGTCGACATTCGAAAAGATAAAGTAAAAATCCATGTTATGATTTCTTTTTCAAACCAATTTGAAGATATATATACATATATATATATATATTTACTCAATATCATACCGCTGTTAGTATCTAAATCGATAAAAACTAAATTTATACTCAATCAAGTTGACTTACCTCCAAACAGAAAAGTCCTTCTAGCAGTTGTAGTAGATGATGTTGTAGTAGATCTTGCTCCTTCAGTTGCTAATGTCGAAGTGACTGCTTTCTGTGTAAAAACAATGCTTCTTATATAGCTGAAATCATGCCATTTATCATAAGGTTAAATTAATGAAACATTGTTTTTACGGAAGAACACCAATGCTTTCGCGGGAATAAATAATTTATTTTCACGCGAATAGAACCCACTGCTTTCGCGGGAATAAACATTTTATTTTCATGTGTATACAAACCGTTGCTTTCGCGGGAATAAATAATTTATTTTCACGCGAATACAAACCATTGCTTTCGCGGGAATAAACATTTTATTTTCACACGAATGGAAACTGATGCTTTCGCGGGAATAAAAAATTTATTTTCACGCGAATGGAAACTGTTGCTTTCGCGGGAATGAATAATTTATTTTCACGCGAATACAAACCAATGCTTTCGAGGGAATAAACATTTTATTTTCACGCGAATGGAAACTGTTGCTTTCGCGGGAATGAATACTTTATTTTCACGCGAATACAAACCAATGCTTTTGCGGGAATAAACATTTAATTTTCACGCGAATGGAAACTGTTGCTTTCGCGGGAATGAATACTTTATTTTCACGCGAATACAAACCAATGCTTTTGCGGGAATAAACATTTAATTTTCACGCGAATGGAAACTGTTGCTTTCGCGGGAATGAATACTTTATTTTCACGCGAATACAAACCAATGCTTTCGCGGGAATAAACATTTAATTTTCACGCGAATGGAAACTGTTGCTTTTGCGGGAATGAATACTTTATTTTCACGCGAATACAAACCAATGCTTTCGCGGGAATAAACATTTTATTTTCACGCGAATGGAAACTGTTGCTTTCGCGGGAATGAATACTTTATTTTCACGCGAATACAAACCAATGCTTTCGCGGGAATAAACATTTAATTTTCACGCGAATGGAAACTGTTGCTTTCGCGGGAATGAACACTTTATTTTCACGCGAATACAAACCAATGCTTTCGCGGGAATAAACATTTAATTTTCACACGAATGGAAACTGATGCTTTCGCGGGAATAAAAAATTTATTTTCACGCGAATGGAAACCAATGCTTTCGCGGGAATGAATAATTTATTTTCACACATTCACCTATATAAGAGACAACGGTTTCAGACAGAAAACATCCAGTTCAACAACAGTGAGCAAAGGAGCAACATCTATCTACTACATCTTCCATTGCAACTACTAAGAGTTCTCTCTTCATAAAGGTAAAACTTAAATTCAATTATTTCCGCTAGCTAACACAACTATCTGAAGGCTTTATGACATATTTATCTTTAAATTGGTTATAAAGAATTGAACCAATTTTTTCTGTTTTTTCAGAATGAATACTCAAGTCGTAGAAAGTCAACCATTGTATCTAAAGTCGGAATCTCAGCCTGATGAAAAGGTAAGAATTAATAAAAAATACTATTTAACACCTGTTGAACACCTTTAATTATTTTAGTTATCTAATTATTGCTTGTATTTTAGAACAATGCAACAACAAATCCAATCTACTTAAAGGACTTCCTTCCAGAAATGTATCATAACTATGTGATAAATAATGATGTTGTTGAAGAAAAAGCTGTAGAACGTTTGACATTTCAAGTTATAATATTCTGTATAACTCAACACATGATGAGTATGGGGATGTGTTGTAAGAAACGTGATATATCTATAGAACGTTTTGATGACATTATAAAAAACGGTTTCGAAATCGTTTTGTCAATGGTGGAAGTCGTTAATATTAATAATTTTTTTAAAAGAAATTGAAAGAAGTGCTTGGAATCAAATAGTTTTCAAAAAATTGTATAACATGACATGGAACAAAAAAACTTTTTATAAATTCAGAAAGCATATTTATAATTACGTCCAAATAGATAAAGCTCTATCCTCTTCTGCAGGTATTTTAGAACTAATGTTAGAAGCGTTTCATACATATTTATGAAAAATTTTTAGTTGTTTTTTATTATTTTACAATATTTTGCTCAAACTATTATATTTTATTTCTTACCAATTGAGATGTTAAAAGCAGTATGATATTAAGTAAATACATATATATATATATATATATTTGAACGCATCCTTTGTTGTTTGTCTCCACATCCCAATAGTTTAATAAGCACATTCTCAATCTACCATAACTCTATGATTTTAACTGCTTTTGGCATAAATACATATATATATATATATATACAGTGTACTCCTGATATATCGAATCCTGTTATATCGAAAATCCGGGTATATCAAACAAACTGCATCAGTCCCAGCTGAATGCATTGTAATTACCTACTCCTATATCGAATGATTTCTTACATATCGAACAAAAAAAAATCCTCATCTGGCATGAGCCCAAGTAAAAAGTGTCCTACTTCGACCGAAGCATGCGATAGTAGAAAATAAAATTGCAGTATTAAACACTCAGAATAGTTTTCATGGGGGCTGCCATCTTGGAATATGAATGTCAAGGTCTATCATTCCAATTAAACACTCTGTCTCGGTGGTATAGTTCCGGTAGGTCGACCCCATATTATTATTGTTGTGATACTGACAATAACTGGTCCCTATTGTAGCTAGAGAGCATGGCCAGGCTATCCTTATTTAGTCTGCACCTGTTGTTGTTGACTTTATTCAAAATGTGGGGAGAGACATATCTATCTATAACATTACTATTGTCACTATGTGAATTGAGAGCAATAATCAAGTAAGGAGTCAGGAAAACTTCAAGCTCAAGAAGAAGTACACCACTGACTACTGCTACTAATTTTAACTAGAATACTAAAAGTTTTAATTATTTTAATTATTTGTTTTAGTAAAACAAATAATTAATTGATACACACACTCACTGCTTATTATTATTTATTTATTATTATTACTACTTCTTAAAAATTTATTATTTATTATCCTATTATTAATAATAATGATTATAATGCTGTTATTTTTTTTAGAGACCCATTATTATAATTATTTATTATTATTGTTATAACAAATGATGATTTTGTTAATAATTATTAATAATAATATAATAACAATGACAACATCATCAACAACAATAAATAATATCATAAATAAATTAAATAATAAGTAACAGGTAGTAGCTGTTACGTTTGTTGTCATAGGTGGTTAGAAGTAATGAAACCAACTTAGTCTAACAGTAACTTAACTAACACAATAATATACAACAACATGTGCTACTACTACCTACATCATCATTGCATAATTGTTGTAATTCTCAGCTTCAACACCATTAATTATTTAATTAATTAATAATTACTAAAACCCACAATCACAAAAGACAAAATGCTTAATATCCGAGCTTAAATACATGTAATAGTGACTTATTATGTGTACATAAAAAAGTTCGACGGTCATGATTTTATATATCAAACATCTCATATATCAAACAAAATTTTATGGTCCCCTCGAGTTTGATATATCAGGAGTACACTGTATATATATATATATATATATATATATAAGACACTCTAAGTAATAAATACGCTCTTAGCCACTCATGCAAATATTACCCTTTTATTTTTAGAATGTTATGGATGCTCTTTCTGAAGAGCTCCTTAGCACAGATCCATATCCAACAGAAAATAAAATGAAAAACGGCAAAACAACTCCTAAGAGAAGGAAAATTGCTCCAAAAAAACGAATAGTAAGGAAACGAAAACAAACAGTGAGAAAACAAACTACTTCCGTTGCTAAGCAAACAATGGAGAGTGCAGCTATAACTCATTTAACAGTTGAATGTCTCAATGAAAGGAGAGCTAGGGAATTAGAAAAGTCTAAAGGTTCTCAAGTGATTGACTCACCAAAAGTCCCGATTTGCAAAACATTTGAAGATCTTCCTATCCCAAGCATTATGCGAGTGACTGGTGTGATACATCCATCAAGTAAGGAGAAGTGTAGATATTCTCAAGTACACTACCATGATCCTTCAGATATAAATGAACTCAAACCCAAAATACTCCTCTGTCCAGTTGAAATAGCTAAAAACTTCAACTGTGATAATTACCCCCCTCCGTTTAACGTTGTATATTTGGGTAGAAAGGGAAAACCAAAAAATAAAAACGTTCTTTGGTATGATGTCAGACGTGTTACCAGACATCCTTTAAGCAAAAAGAAAGCTGAAGAGGAATCACTATATTTGAGTACATTGACTAAAGGTCAGCTCAAACGCTTCTTGAACATCAACACCCTCAATTGTTTTCAACCCGGCGCTATTTTTCCTTACCAAGATGTTGTTGATAGATTCGTTCCTCATCGATTTAAAGGAGGACAGTCGAATGTAATTTGTATCCGTTATAGCATTGAACAATGCGGAGAAACGCTGTTGAAGACGCTTGCCATACCAGACAAATATGCTTCAGAAGCTAACCGATATACTCCAGGTGTGATGATCTACAGAGGAAAAACAACCCACGGAAAATGTAAGACAGAATACGATCTTTCATTTTGCTCTCCATACAGCCTCGGTCGAATGTATTGGAAACAATATTGTGATCAAGCAAAGCACAACAAAACAATATTAGAAATTGATGATGCTGATGAACTTGAAGATTTTCTACGTGGAGATTTTGATGATTTTGAGACAGGATATGTTGCTGAAAAAAAATGATGAGATACATGATAAAACTCGGTGAGAGTTTTTCTCTAATCATTGTAAATAATACTTCAACTCGATTTAGATGTAGTTGTAGTTATTTCTATCCCAATAATTTTTTGTTTTAGCGATGGATAGTCTCTAATTCAAAAAAACAAGTTGGACCATGTGACTCGGTGAGTCATTTCTATATAATGTAAACTATCCAATGTAACTAAAACTATAATTCAAATTCATGTAATTATTTTGAATTTTTGTTTAATCACTCTATACTAATACATAACTTTTTTATTTTAGTTCATTACGAATTCAAAAGCACATAAAACAGAAATCTCCCTTCTTAAGATATAACATCGCTACATCAAAGACATCATTGTAAAAAAAGACTATGTATTAATTGTTATTACTTAGTATTTACTGACTCTAGCTATATTATATGGAGAGATTTTCCCTACTTATTACAGAATAAATGTATATATTCACATATTGTTTCATTTTTAATCACTGTATTTATTCAATGTAGATATATCTCCTCTCTCTCTTCTCTCTCAAGATATCATATGAGTCGGAATTACAGAAAATTATCAGACCTTAAATGTCTTACATTCAAAATCTAGATACCCTATGAGTTATAATTATGTATACAGTTATGTAAAAAAATTATCATAACCTAAATGCCATACATTCAAAATTTAGATGCCATATAAGTTCAAATTAAGTAAAAAAATTATCAAAACTCAAATGCCACTTAAATGCCACTCAAATGCCACTCAAGTCCCCCTCAAATAAAATACAATATAAACTCGGCGAATTCATCCAACATCGTAACCCATTGCCTAAACTCCAAGATCAAATCCACAAAAAAACACTTGGTAGGGAGATCTGCTCATATATTACTACTAACTACACTGATTATATGCATGGTAAATCTCAATGGAGATGGGAGTTGTCTGCCTTATTAGGTGAAGAATACATATTGGGCAGCACTAAATCCACACATGCTATAGAGTTGTACACAAAAACCAGTTACTGATAAGAGGTAGTTCTTGTGTACAACTGTTGACAAGAGGTTGATGAGAGAAGTCTGCCAGTTCCAAATAACAACTCACACTCACTTTGCCGAGGGATTATAAGGGGTGAGGGGGTAACGCCGTAACCCATTGCCTCAACTCCAAGATCTAATCCACAAAAAAACACTTGGTAGGGAGATCTGCTCATATATTACTACTTTTAAGTAGTGTAAACCATGGGAGAATAGCAGCTGTTTATTAGTAAATCACCCACAAAGTAAACATCAACAAAAATAAACAAGTTGGAGTTTTCATAACGTTACTTTGAATCCTGCTGGGACCAATATTGAGTAATTAGTGATGTTTCGCTTTACAGAAACAATCAGAGGTGTTATCTCAACATAAAAGCAAGAGACCAAACAGTACTTGTTATACACCAACAGATGACTAATTAGAGCAACAAAGAGACTTAAATAAAGTAATGAAGAGATTGTAGATGTAACCAGGGTGCTCAAACTACGACCTGCGGAAGAAAATAGCCAATTGATTGATTTTCTGTGACTCAGTTTCCATACCTCACAACTATTTGTAGCCCGCATTTCACAACTGAATGCATTATTGAAACTGCTCGCATCTCAAAACAAATTGCACATTTGACACTTATGCCTACATGTTTATAGAGATCTCATAACCATCAAATATTGGTTTGCTTGGCACACAATCTGCGATCCATATAAACTCTGAATTTTGTGAAATTGGTGCAACTGCAAACAAATTTTGAGCATCCTTAATATATAAAAAGCTGTAACAAGGATTCTCCTATACATTGGGAGTTATCTTCTCTATCCGATATTAAACGAATGGAAAGCTGGTTTGCCAACCAGGCAGGGCTAACAAGACAGTGTGAAACTCATAACATAGCCGCTAACCAACCAAACCTATTTTTGCCAACCAATCAGTGACAATTATTCTATTGAGATATCTTGTCACGTAGTCACTTAGGATCATTTTGCCTGTTCGGGAGCTGTAATGCTTCGCGCTATCAATAGGTGGAGTTTGACTACTCCTGCATATCACTGCATAGACCTGTGACAACTTTGTGACTCTACAGCATTCACTGCATGCAGGAGTTTTGTGACAACTCCATCACAACTCGTGTATAATGCAGCTAATATATGCAATGGCAAGTAGCGTACAACATTCACAGAGTTTGTAGCCGACAGAATGGTAAAAAACTTTGCGAGACAGAAATTTAAGATTAACAGCAGTTTTTTTGCCGGACATGCAATACAACTTAGCAAATCTCATTTATCAATTGGACATTTTTGTTTTGATAAGCCATTTACTCGCAAGATCTGATTCCATAGTTTAAATGTTTTCATGGAAGCAGACTGTTTGTGGCCAACTATCAAAGAACAATTATGTTCATATCTATGTTGCTCCATTATCGACCATAAGAAAGCAGTTAAAGTTACAGTGATGCCAATGAATCTTTTTTTGAATGAAACAAGATAGGTTTTCAATGCAGCGGACCATTTATTACCGTCAAATTTAAAAGTAAAATATCCATGTGGGAGAATAAGAGAAACTAAAACTACTGAGAATGGTTACTTATTATTACTAACAACTAACTACTATCCACACTAAGAGTTTGTATTATAAGGACTCTCTCATTATTCCATTCCATAGCTTGACAAGTTCCTCTAGTCCAAATACCAATAATCTAGGGACTCTCTACCAACGTCTCGGTTGGCTTCAATCTTACACTCAGGGCCCAATGGCTCCAATGGGAAATCCATGCAGTAACCAAACTTTAAAGTACGAATATTAGAGCCAGGGAGTATCTGAGTGTTGTTGTCAGTGATGTCTTGTTTACCATCAAACACATTTTTCACCATTGAGTTCCTGACTTCCTCAATATAGCCCTGAAGCTTATCAACTATATCGGGATGTTCATAGTACAAGTTCTGTGTTTCACTCGGGTCGTCTAGAAAATAAATAAACCATTCAAAGACTTATTGCTTTTATTAAAAGCCATTTTATGATACAACAGAATCTTGTGTAGTATTGAATCTATATGAAAGAAGTTATGAATAAAACTTGGCTAACCTTTGAGATTAAACAGGCATTGTACATCTGGTTCAAGGAAACCACCAGTGGCACATGGATCTCCTGTAATTGTTGGCAGTTCTGGTGATTCCTCTGGTTTTTTGTAGTCCAAGTCTGTATCCTCAGGTCCCGTATAAGTGGACCTGGTACCGTAGACTAACTTCCAATCTTTGTACCTGAATTAATTGTAATATACAACAATTAACTACAAACTATCAATTAGTGATCAAAACACGGCACTGCTTCTAAGTAATTAATTTGTTGATTGCGTATAGAAGTTTTTAATTGATGGAATTTCCAACAGAAGCTCATGGGAAATCCCAACTAGACATGGCAAACTTCAAGAAGAGCAATTAAAGTGTAACAAACTCCTACTGCCTACCTGAATGCAGTATCTCTGTTCGTACAATGATATATTAACTCAATTACAGTAAATGTATCCATGTTGACAAGCATTTTCTCTCTAACTTTATACATATCTGTTGACTGATAGTTCTCCCCCAGGTTTGACAATTGGTTGAATCCATCAACATCTAAGAAAATTGTTTTGTCATAAACAAAAGGTACATGATAGCTATAAATTGTAATTGTGTGAACCAATCTTAAATTTTTTACACTTTGAAGTACAAATTTTATTGTGTGAACTCACCAGTGGGAATGTTTGTGCTTTGTGTGAGTGCAAGGATAGTTGGGAGCCAATCACTCATGTGCATAAGAAAGTTCCTTTCGGTTCCTCTCGTTGATTGAGGCAATCTGGGGTCATAGTAGATAGTTGGTGTTCTGACTCCTCCTTCATAAACCGCTAACTTACCCCCTCTCAGTGGATAGTTGTTTCCTGGGTTATCCATTCCAGGCACAGGTGGGTGAATGCTTGTGCCTCCATTCTAGAGAATAAGTATGGTAAACAATGCAGATACATAATACATCTGTACGGTTATTTGTAAACAATTTTCAAGTTTGAGAAAAGCTGTGTGTGAAAACTTAGTTGAAGTTTATTGATTTGTTTCAAAAACAACATTCACTACGACATTGTTACTTCCATTTCTTTTTAGTATTTCTGCTATCTTCGCTTCTTTTACTGCTCCTACTAATACAACTACGTTTACAACTACTGCTACCAATATCGCAACCCCTACCCCTACCACTACTACTACCCCTACCCCTACCCCTACCACTACTACTACCACTACTACTACCCCTACCACTACCCCTACCACTACCCCTACCACTATCACTACCCCTACCACTACCGCTACCCCTACCCCTACCCCTACCCCTACCACTACTACTACCACTACTACTACCCCTACCACTACCCCTACCACTACCCCTACCCCTACCACTACCCCTACCACTATCACTACCCCTACCACTACCGCTACCCCCTACCCCTACTACTACCCCTACCACTACCCCTACCACTACCGCTACCCCTACCCCTACCCCTACTACTACCCCTACCCCTACCACTACTACTACCACTACTACTACCCCTACCACTACCCCTACCACTACCCCTACCCCTACCACTACCCCTACCACTATCACTACCCCTACCACTACCGCTACCCCTACCCCTACTACTACCCCTACCCCTACCCCTACCACTACCCCTACCCCTACCCCTACCACTACTACTACCCCTACCCCTACCCCTACCACTACCCCTACCCCTACCCCTACCACTACCACTACCACTACCACTACCACTACCCCTACCCCTACCCCTACCACTACCCCTACCACTATCACTACCCCTACCCCTACCACTACCACTACCACTACCACTACCCCTACCCCTACCCCTACCACTACCACTACCACTACTACTACTACTACCCCTACCACTACTACTTAGTGCTGGTCAGGATAATAATTTCAAAGTTAAAAGAATATCCTTGGAATTTTGTTGGTATTTTGGTTTGTGGGAACCTTGGTATGTGTGAGTTTCGGTACACTTTTGAGGCGGGGAATCCTTTTTCGAATATTTTCAGTGAATACACTTTATGATTATTAAATAATAAAGTAATAGGAATTTTACAAGCGGTTTTATTGACCATGTAGTTATTAATAATAATTATATGATAAACATCATTCTTAAAATCACAAACATGCAGTTTTATACACCGTTAATGCAGTGAATTATATCCACATTATTATCACAAATGAAAATGTTACAATTTGTTTATAGAAGTAGAAAAAAAAATTATCTCATCATTTTTATTATTAGTTAGTTGTTATTGCTTAAAGCTAATAATGTGATAGTAATTCAAAAACTTCCATAAACTTATCAATTAACTAAAATCATAACACCACATCATGAGAAAATTTTCAACACTATTTACTAGCAACCAATCAAATACCATTTAGTTTTTTAATATTTATTAATGACACCAACAATGACAATTACTATTGTTAAATTTATAAATAGGTAAGTTGGTTATAAACGTTATCAATCGTGAATGAGCTGGGGATATATGATCAATAGAGTTAACCAACAAATCAGCTCAAACTTTCAAAGCGTATCAACAGTTTCACAAAGATTTCAGTAGGTTTTGCAACAATCTTTACTCTTTCAAAAGTGTTCAGACAGTTTGGAAAGCGTTTAGATGTTTTAGAATGCAAACGACAAAATGTTCTGAGCTACCATGACTACTACTACCACTACTACTGCTCTTGCTACTACTGCTACTACTGCTACTACTGCTATTGCTACTACTGCTACTACTGCTATTGCTACTGCTAGTGCTACTACTTGTAGTAATTATGCTATCTCTACTTCTACTACTAGTTCTACTAATACCACTACCTTTACAACCACTACTACTGCCGCTACTACTGCTACTAGGATACACGGTAAACAGGATATACTGTCTCACCATATTCAAGTCAAATCGAATTGATAAATCTTACAGTAGTTATGAAATGACTACTTACATCTGACTGGAAAATGATGACTGTGTTCTCGGCCATGTCAGCATCAGCCAAGGCAAGCATAGTATCCCCAACCAAGTCATCCAAGGCAGACACCAACCCTATTTTTATAAATTGATAGACACTTTGAGTTTATTAAGCAAGCAAACGCACAAGTACACTCACACATGCATGGACAGCAAAAGCTCAAAATAGCAAGAATTTGTGCTTCACATAAATACTTTGGAAAAAAATAATCAGTGAAAAGTGTAAGACAAAATAATCCTTACCCAAATACTGTCTCCTTTTGTTGGTAGCTGGGTCATTAGGGTCTAGAAAGCCATGTACATTGTACATGCTCTGGGTTGGCTGTAACAAGCTGATAAGTCATTTACCAACTTTAGTAAATAAAGTGAGATTACAGGATGTTATACTGAGGTCATCATACAAAAATATTATTTATGATTATTACCTGTAAAGGTGTGTGAGGAGCATTAGGTGCGATGTACATAAATAATGGTTCTGGGTTTCCTTTGTGTTCCATAATAAACTCTCTGGCATCCATCCTATCTTGTATCTAAAAAAAGGTCAAAGTTTATTAATGGTTCCTCTATAAATATTTTGTTTGGAATTCTGGACTAGAAATGAAAAGATTTGTTGCTGAATTGGCATTTATATGTCCTAAAAATTTTAGGAAGTCTTAAAAAATCTCTATATTTTTTTGCAGTTTTAATGCCATTAGTTAGAACAATTTTTTTCTGGTTTTTAAAGTTATTAAACCTTCAATTTGTTGGACAACTATGTATAACTATTTAGTTTCATTAAACTTACACAAAAACTGTAAAAATAATAATAGTAAAGGTTGTCCGAGCACCGAAGATTTAGTTTCTAAATCATCAACAGGATTCCTAAAATCTAATCTTTACAAAGCAATCTGGTGCTGGAAATGACAAATATTGGTCTTGTATTCCTGCAAACACTAAAAATTTCAGGCCCGATAGATGTCACCCCCACCACCAGCAATTCTGCTATTATAACTTACGGCCATATGCACCTTTCCTAAGTTGGTAGTATCTGGTTTATTGTCTGTGAATTTGGTCATTACGTCTATTTCAGCTATAATTGGAATATTTGAAGTTGCTTATAGCTGGAAACTTTGATATGCTAACTTTGATATTTTAAATGTTCTACATATAAGATTTAGTTTTACTTTTGATGTAATATACCAAATACTTACTCCATTCCCAGTAATCAGCGAGAGAACCTAAAATTCCTTTGTATTTATCAAAGCCTCTTTGGCGTGGAAGGCAGTCCTCATCGCAATAACCCAAGTGCCACCTGAAATACGTTATAAACCAGTTATTGTGGCAAATTTACAAAAAAAATAAAAGTTAGAAAAATGTAAGTCCGCTGCACATACTTTCCAACCATCTTGGTAACATATCCCTCATCTTTCAGGTACTGTGGTAACATCTTGTTCTCAAGGGGAAGGCACGTTCTGCCTTGTTGAGCTAGTACCATGTGCTAAAAGTGATCATTGAAAATAATAAATTACGTTAGATAAACAAAAGCTTGAAAAAAAATATTAATTTGATGCAGTAAATAAATGCACACATGAGATAGGAAAAAAACTTGGAAATTATTATTTTTGTTACAGCCATTGCTATTACACAAATCAATTTAAAAAATACATTACGCTGTAAATACGAACCTGAAGTCCATTATTCGCTGGGTACCTGCCAGTCAGCAGAGCTGATCTTGAGCTACAATAAAATAATTTGATTAATTAAAAAGGTAAAATAATCTTCTAATTAAAATAATGAACAATAATTCAAATCAGATTATAACTTTTATATAAAAAATTATAAAACAAAGATCCATGTGGTTAGTTATAGTTTTGAGGAAAAGAATGCTGTTAATAATATATCCTAAAGCTGTATTGCATGGTTTTTAAATAAGATGTCGAATACTTACGCTGAACATGCTAGTTGTGCATAGCTACTTGTCAGTTCTATTCCTTTAGCCCGTAGTCTGTCAATGTTTGGTGTCTTAACTTTAGGATTGTGAAATCCAATGTCATTCCAACCTAAAAATTATATAATTAATGAAATCAACTTTAAAAAAATTACATAAAAACAAGAGTTTTCACAACAAAAGTATAACAATGCTTACCCAAGTCATCTGCCAAGATGTACACAATATTAGGTTTGGTAGAAAGTGTCCATGCCAACGACACAGCAATAACAAGAAAAGTGAAGACAATAGCTGTTCTAGCCATTTTGAGCTTGAACAAACAAGTGACTATCATTAGTCAAACAGCCTGTATTTATACAAAACTGTTGAACTACGTCGTTGCATGAATTGACATGACTTACAAACTGTCCAATGAGAGTCAAGTATGGTTCTGATAAATTGATGTATTTGATCAGTACCAGTGACCTGAAAATGTCACAATAACATTAGAGATGAATTTACCCTGCAATGTGTTTTTCTTTTAACGTCGTATACTGTTCAATAAGTTGACTGTACAATGATTGACTAGTCCTGTATACCCCACCATATGGCTGGCTGATTGTTACACATTGCAAAATACTGTTCCTTATTACTTTGATTAAAATGTCATGTTCTCTTCTGCATTAATTCCTGAAATTTTAGCAAAGTTATAGTCATAAATTAACGACAGGTGTTTTGCACTGTAAAATTACCTTATGGGAAACTTTTCTTTATTACCTTATGGTTTCCCATAAGGTAATAAGGAAAATTACCTTATGGGAAACCTTATGTCATATAACTACCTGTGATAGTTATGACCCCAAATCTGTTTTCAGATTAATGGATTATGTAACTAACACACTGCTAGTCAGAAATAGATGAAAGTCTTTTGTGCAGGCATTTTGATACAGAGATACAAGTTAATAATAAATATCCAATTTTTTTGGGCAGAGAGTTAATGTCAAGGCCAAATTTAAAGTCTTAGTGTGAGACTAGATGCTCTTCAGCCTCCAGTTTAACCTTTACTGAGAGCATACGAACTACTGATTATTCATTTAAATAGCGGTAAATTCTAAACGATAAAGAAAAAGCTGTTTTCAGATAATGAGAACAAAAATCAACAATAACGATGTAAGAATAATCATTTGGTTATTAGTTTGTTATCATTACTTTTATCGATAATAATAACCATTGTTATCATTATTATTTATTTATTAATTTTACAATCAGATTATATTTATTATTATGGTAATCAACATTGGCAACTAAAATATTATTTGATAGACATAAAAGGACACTGCTGATAACTTAGTGCATAAAAGCTAACAGATTGTTTTAGCAGATGCTGGCAATGACAAGCATAGCTTTCAATCTTCTTATAAATCAAATGTTTTTTTATCATCTTGAAGGTTTTAGAGTTTTATGCATGAACAGCGTATAGGTAATGCTAATTAATGCCAAGATTTTCTTGTCAAAAAACATACTTTTATAAAAACAAATGGAACACGCATGAAAAAAGTTTTATCTTTTCATGCTCAATATGCTAGCTAATGACAATGGCTGTGCCCATCTCGTAGTGAATTGTAAATTCTCTCTATTTTTGAGTAAATATCTGTGCAGTTGTAAAGTACAATAAAAGTTAAAGAGTGTTATAGCCTAGATAAAGAGCTAACTATTCCTGATGTGTATTTTTTGTTGATATTGGCTCAGCTGTGCCAGAGTTTCAGACGAAAGTCGCAAAAAATGAGTTGCATTTACAGATTACATCAAAAACAGATATCAGAAGTATATAACGGGTCTCGGTAAAAGATATTTTTTTTAACTCATTTTACTTTTCTGTGTCAGAGTTTAATTAACTGATTAACAACTTGTTCTTAGTGCCACACAGTATTGTCTAAATAATGGCCATGGACTAGAGAATGATCCAAACTGTTAATCAATTATCATCCATGCATCGCAGAAAATTGTCATACTGCAGTAAGTGGATGAAAATAAATAACAGCAGCTAGTTACTCTCTAATTCACAACTGAGAATGCTTTGATATCAACTTTACACATTGCCTTGCCAAGTGTGTTCTGTCTATCAGGTACTGATATTGGTAAAGGATGTCAAACGTTTTGCAATATTCTAACACTCGTAAAAGTTTCAACGTGCAATGTATGTGTTACTGAATATACAAAGATTTCATCCCGAAAAATGTAATATGGCTGCCTAAAAAATTGAGCGGGAAAAATGTCAACCATATGCAGTTGATTGTTGAGAAAGGAATGTATAAAGTAAAATCAATCTAAGGTACAAACGAACAATGCTGGTAGTCTAGGTTGTCAACTTTATTGCCAAACTCAGTCTAGCCAAGCTGTAGCAAAAAAAAATCACTTCAAAGTGTTTGCAGACAAAAAACATTTTATGATGGTAGAAACACAAAAACTGAACATCTAATTTTTTCAGATGTTTTTGATTAAGTTTATTTGTACAATGTTTGCCGTGATATATCTATTTGTATCTCTGGGAATATTGACACAGGACCTATGCTGCACCCATCCCTGTAAATTTAACTACACTAAACTGGTAGTTTTTTAGCTAGGGACTGGTGTTACTTGTTATAGATAACTGTGCCAACCACAACTTGGCCCGGTTTTTGTGTCCTTTGAGAAAACTCATTTATACAGATCGAAGCCAAGTTGTGTAACCCAAAAACTAATTTACCAGATCTGATAGCAATGGTACATTTTAAGAGCTCTCAAACTGGAGATATTTGTAGACTTGATATTTTTTCAGCAATAATAACTCGTGCCAAATTGGTCCATTCTCCTAATCTAGTTTAATGAGTGAAATTAACACTGCTGTAAAACATTCTATGGGACTGGTTTGATTTCTGGAGAGGGTTCAGGTTGTCCACCTGTCCTCAAACTGGAGATGTTAATAGATTTAATATTAATCAATGATGTAGGTGAAGATGAATCTCAAACAGCTACATTTGCTGACACGCAGTGGTTGCACTGTCAACGAAGTGATTAGTTGTAGTTGTGGAGATCTGTGCAGTTAGAAGAGATGAGACATTATATAGATGATATATTTGTATCTAACATACTTGGAGATGTATTAATTAGTTATTAGTATCAGCAATTGATTATGGTGTTAGCAGAAGACAATGATAATTGTCTAGGTATTAGCTGATTGCTAGCTGTTGCGGCAGATGAAAGTGTGAGAATAGTTTGGTTGCGCTTGGATATTGTAACAGTTCGAAACTTTGTAGAAGAAAAAAGAAATTGGCTACAATTTTTATGTGGACGATACGTTTGTTATGTAACGTATGATGGAACAACCTGTTGTAAAGGTTGTTGGGTGTACAATGTCTCCTCTACCAATTGTCACAGACATACAAATTGCTATCTCACTGCAGACGTCATACAAATATTCTTCATATATAACATCTGAATGAACTAGATATTTGGTTTTTGTGTTTCTACCATCATAACTTGGTTTTGGTATCAAACCCTTTAAAGTGGTTTTGTTTGTTTCATATCTTGGTTAGACTTGAAGTTGACAATAAACTCAATAAATCAGACTACCAGCATTGTTGGTTGGGGTTTAGATAGAGTTCAATCCATGTTTACTTAACAATCAACTGAAACTAATTTATTAACTCAAATTTTTAGGTTTATTCAAAAGATTATTTTTAAGTTTTATTCTTTTAAAATACATTTCTTTGCTTGAATGTTTAGCTGATAATGTTTGACATTATCGTAATTGATGATATAGCCATCCTACCAAACTCTGAACAAACAAACTTTTTTATAACTAGCACAAGGTGAAGCACTTTACTCAAACCACATTCATAACTTCGATAAAAACAAATGGTGGCTAAAATTTCCTAAGGTGCATGAAACAACAAATTTGAGGATTATCGAATGACATATTGCTTATTCCTCTGTAGCAGCTGCCATGGTTACACGAGAGTAACTGTGTCTAATTGGTGGTTGTAGACTCTGTTACAACTTACCTTTTACATGGTTGTGACACACAAGTTCTGAGCTTGACAACTCAGGAGTTAACCAATCATCTTAGCTAATGTAACTACAGTGTTTTCCTTCTCATGAAGCTGCATTGATAATTACTGGCTATCTGCCAGGTAGAAGTAATCTACTCATTCAGAGACTTTCAAACTACTTATTCTATAAAATTTATAGTTATTTACAAAAAGCATGTTACCGATCATCAAAATTAACTGATGGGTTAAAAAAATTTGACTCCATATTAAAAATGAATCGTTTGTTTCATGTTTGTGTCTAAAACAATAAAAGCCACAACACGTATTACTTAATCATTATTAAACAAATGTTATTTAACTCATTGGGTAGAATATTATGAGTTTGCCAACAATAGTGGTACAAGTTATTTGTATATTAGTTCTGTTTCCTTCTTATGATAGTTTTAACTACTCAAGTTTATTTCCTTACAGAAGTGTCTAACAGTTAAGTTATAGTTCACAACTGGTCAACTGCACTTTATTATTTTCATCTAACCAACATGACAGCGTGGTCTAGTGGACCACAGGCTAGTGTGATGTAAGCAAGTACTTATGTAACAGACAACATCAGCCTACAAAAACTGCATTTATCAAGATTACCTGATGTACCAGATACCAATAAGTTTAGTTGATCTGATGTTTTATACTTCTAGGTCATGGCCTCCTTTAAATGACATTCTTCAATAAAGTTTGGAAAACCATATTTCCGATTTTTGGTCTGTTACCATGATAATTTTGTTTTTGTTCTTAGGTATTTAGTTGGTTCTAAAGCTATGTCAAGCTTGAGCTAATGTTTGATATAGTTTAGACTACCAGCATTGTTGGTTAGGGAAGTTTGGCTTGTGATTCATGCTTTTTTATTGTTTTTAAGTTCTATCAATTGTTTTACATTTGGATCTTTCGCTTGAGAGCATTTATTCATAGTTATATTAGAGTTGCTGATAGTTTTCAATAAAATCAATGTCCGGAAGTGACAAAGAACACCCACTAACTAGAGAATGCCATCAAATAAAACTACAATACTCCTCAGCCATACTTGGTGAAACTCAGGTAATTCTATTGGGCACTACATTGAGGCTTAAACGAAATATACTTTTCAGACATAAAGTGTGCATCTCAGTGCACAAAATTGTGATGATGAGATAGTGTGAATATGTGTTACAAGTTTTTACAAAAACCAACTTTTCAACAAAGATTTACTAACCATATATCAAACAGGACTGTGTAAGAGTCTATCAAATGTCTATTACAGATATATAATACTCAGAGATTGCTGGGTTTGTCTCTAACTCAAACATTAGGTCACAGAAGCACTCACAAAAGTTAAAAGTAAAAACTTCAGAAATATCTTAAAGCAAATAAGTTAAACAGAAACGCCAGAAAAAAGCACAAACAAAAAATAATTCTCAAGCTATTCTTGTTGTCATTGTTGTAGATGGAAATAGCTTTTAAGTTTATTTATTCATAAAAATCTCACTAGCTAAAACAGCTGTAGGTTTATTTAGTGTATCCTGCAAAAATAATTCTTTATTCCGTTTACTTGAACATTTAATGAGCAAAGAATCATAACAAAATGCAGCCATCTTTGAAAAAAAACTATAATTTTGAGTAATAATGAGTACCGAAATTTGCTATGGTAAAATACCGTTTTACCATAGCAAATTAGAAGAGCTCTCAGGATTGGCTGTTAGACCTATGACTCCGCCCCCATTTTTGGGCCCCATTTACCTTCAACTTACTGCATGATATGCCATTTTTCTGTGTATACAACGAGTATGCTTAGCGGTGCTATTGTGTCCTACTGAGGTTTTATTGGCCATTTTTGTATTTTACTTCCTGCGCTTGGTCTATAACAGGCAGAGCTTTTGCCATAAGTTATTGTATTGTATTGGACCTGCGTTATTTGCCTTGTTAGCGATATACCTTACCATTATTCTTGATACGATAAATGTATTTGACTCTAAAGCTATGAGCAATGCATCTGAGCCGAGAGCTCTTTACTTGTTGTGGACTAGATTACACTCGTTCACAGTAGATTTGGTGCCATACTGGCACAGGGCTGTCTCTTGGAGAGAGGTGATTGGTGGCAGAAGGCCATCGGCAGCTATTGACTTGACTGTGCCTGCTAGAGACTGATTGTCTTAGTAGATTTATTGAGGTCCACAAAATCTACCACAGTACTCTGTTCCATTCCCAATTAACTTCTCACCTTCTACCTTACTCTACCCCGCACTGTTCTGTCCCAGCCCCGCCCGACCCTTCCTATTTCTCACTTCATCTCTCTCTCTTCCAACTCAATTTTGAAAATGATGCGGATGAGCTGGAAATGCTTTCTGGAAATATATAATTGGAGTCATTAACCAGTGTGGAATTACTTGATTGACACTTCAACCATCGTACGTTGGCTGGAAGTAACTTTTTGTGTCTCATCTTCACCAACATTACGTGTCTGGTTTGGGAATAAATTGCAAATTTTGACCCCCTTCCCCCCCCCCTGAACATAAAGTCGGTCCAATAGAATGTTTTACACCACTTTCATTTCTCCCAGCGTACCGGTTTAAGATGTGTGTCCAGATTGTATAAAGAAACAGGCATTTTTAAGTTTGTATATACAACTTTTGAAAGCTTACTGTTATGGTATGCATAAACATAAGTTTGTGATCCCCACAACAATCAGTCTTACACATGTAACTGTTGGAAAGAACATGGATTGAACTCAATCTAAACCCAAACCAACAATGCTGGTAGTCTGGTTTATTGAGTTTATTGTCAACCTCAAGTCTAACCAAGATATGGAACAAACAAAACCACTTTAAAGGATTTGGTACCAAAACCAAGTTATGATGGTAGAAACACAAAAACCAAATATCTAGTTCATTCAGATGTTATATATACATCGTTGTTTGTGTGTCTGTGAATATTGACATAGAACCTATGCTGCACCCATCCCTGGAAGTTTAACTACACCAAACTGGTAGTTTTATTCACTTTAACTAGGGGCTGGTGTTACTTGTTATAGATAACTGTGCCAACCACAACTTGGCCCGGTTTTTGTGCCCTATACCGTACTGTATCGTACCCGTACCATACGATATGGTACCATACCTGTACTGTGCGGTACCGTGCCATGCCACACTGTACCATGTTACACTACACTATGCTGAGTGACTCACTCTTTAATAAATTGTCAAGGAAATTAAAAGTTTGCATAAAAAGTATGGTCACACTATATTTTTTATACAAAATCCACAACTTGTATGATGTCCAGAAGCAAGCATCTAGGTTATACTATAAGGCATGGTTTGAATAAAATTAAGAAACAACAAACATTAGCAAGCATTTATATAACCATAAACCGCTAGTGTCATTTCTTTATAAACAATTGTTTTGATCTTCTGTAACACCCACAACGGGTTATAATTTTGCACAAGAGAAGGTTTTGGTACATTGACAACTTTGATCATCCATAAAACAGCTTTAGCTTTTCTAGATTCTGTTGGCCCCGCTAGCGAGGCCAACCGATAAAAATTGTCAATAATGAAGTTGGGGAGTTGTGAAAACATAGACTTTAGTGGTACATTGTGTGTTTGGCAACTTAACTTGCGATTGACAAAGAAAAATTGTACAAAATAAAAATGATGCTGGATATGAATTGAGGAAAGATTCTAGTTTCTAACTAAACAAAAGTAAAGTTTTGTTTTCTTCATCTAAACAAGCGAATAAGCTGTATGCACTATAAGTACTGGGTCATGAAAGTTGAAGTGAAATTTGTAATCACTGAACTTTTTTTGATATAATAAGTGATTTCGCAAATTTCAGTAACAAAACTCCTGATACAATTTTTTCCTGATTTTTGCAGGTTTATTGATCACTTATTTAATTAATTTGAGCCGATTGGTTTAAGAGCAAACAAGTTCAATGTTCCGGGACACAGATTGACTTCAGCCTCTGTTTGAATATTGCCTCTGAGCCCAAAACCAGGCTACGTTTTGATTGGTACAGTACAAGTAACACCAGCCACTAGTTGAAGTAAAGAAATCTAGTTTAGTGTAGACCAACAATGATGGGTACAGAATTGGACGTGCACAGATTTTCACAGACATGCAAACTGTTATATCACTGCGGACATCCTATAAGTAAATTTCATCAAAGACATCTGAAAAAATTTTGATATATTGCTTATGTGTTTCTACCATCATACTTGGTTTTGGGGTGTAAACCCTTTGAAGTAGTTTTGTTTGTTCTACAGCTTATTCAAACTCGATGTTGATGATTCAGACTACCAGCGTTGTTTGCTGGGGTTCAGATCTAATTTAATCCATGCTTTTCTTAGCAATTGACTGCTTAGGTTGTGAGGCTCATAAACTTTTGGTTTACCCATAGAATATTGTTAAGAAGTTTTAAGGTTCTGAAGTATGGGCTGTAACTATTAATTTATACATTCGTGCGTGAAAGTTTGTTCAGACAAAAGCATCGCATTTTGTGAGGCGAAGAGTAACTAAGTGAAACCCATTCGAACCGATGTCATTTAATTATATCTACTTTCTTCCATGGGCAGACAACCCTCCAACCAGCAATTTATCTGTTAAAAGTAACTAACAATGTGTAAACAATATATATCTTAGTTATGTCATTGTTTAATTTGTTTGAAATAATTAATAGAGTATGTTTGCTGTCAATATATAGAACGAGCAAAGCTTAGTATAACTCACTGCAGTTTAACACTGATAGTGTTACAGCTGGCCCTCATTAGTTTCCTAATGACAAAAGTGCAACATCACAGGTAATTTTTTTCAGTATCTAATGCAGTCAACTCACCCATCCCTGCCCACTCCATGTCTATTGTAACTCACCCATCCCTGCCCACTCCATGTCTATTACAACTCACCCATCCCTGCCCACTCCATGTCTATTATAACTCACCCATCCCTGCCCACTCCATGTCTATTGTAACTCACCCATCCTTGCCCACTCCATGTCTATTATAACTCACCCATCCCTGCCCATTCCATGTTTATTATAACTCACCCATCCCTGCCCATTCCATGTTTATTATAACTCACACAAAGTACGACATTCTAGTCAAACCATTTTCACAGTTTAAAGCAAAAGTGCTCAGGAGTAAAAGAAAAACAGTTTACTCTGGTCCATAAAATGACGTGGTAGAAGGTTATCAATAAATAAATTAATTATTATTTTGTAGCATATGCTCCCTTTAAACAAGAGCAACTGTGTCTAGCTGGTGGGTACAGAAGCAGTTGCTAGTTGACATATAACATAATATATTGGAGTTGACCAATCGTATTGGCTAAGGAAATTGTCGTATAATTACCTCGTGGAGTTGTAATTTAGCATACTCATCAGCTTTCTACTGGCTAGTTCTACCAGGTTTTACCAGGTAGTTATACCAATTAGTTCTACCAGGAAGTTATACCAGGAAGTTCTACCAGAAAGTTCTACCAGGTTCTACCAGGAAATTCTATACGCATTCTGAGGCTTTTTGTAACTCCCTATATAATGAAATTTTGAGTTACTCACAAAAATGTGATGAGGATGAGCTGATTGAAAAAACAAAGTAAAGCAATTTTTACCCAACAGTGCAAAAAACCTATTTTTTTCTTTAATGTTGTGTTAATAAATAATAACTACGACCTGCATTTTTTGCTTGTAACTCTCCAACTTTTGGCATCCAACTAGAATAAAAAATTTAATATTGACTTACCAACAATAATAACAATGAACAACATCAGCCTACAAAATTGGGCTCATCATCCTTTTCTGATTTTTTGATTTGATATTCGAGTTTCTAGGTCATGGCATTAGACAAAGGACTTTTGAGTAGTAATATATGAGCAGATCTCCCTCCTGGAGATAAGGTTCTCCTGGTCCCAAGGTGCCTTTTAGTGTGCACCAGTTACAGGTGTTTGATGTGTGTGTGTTGATTGGTGTGAGTGTACATAATAATTGCTTGTAGTTATTATTGTGTTTGATTGTTATGTTCGTTATTTGATAATTGTTATGGATTATAAGGTTTTCCTGGTTGTCAATATGTAAAAGATGCCCCTGTTCCCGGTGAACCCGATGAGGTGGCTTTTTGTGTGCACCAGTTGTTTGAATGGGTGTTAATACTACGGTTTTTACATTGTATAAAAATGAAGCGTTTTATGGTTGGTATGTGCTGGAAGTTATCCTGGGAATTCGTATTAAGATTAAGTATATATATATATGTACATAGTTGTATTGAGAATAACCATATTTGTATAGATATGACTATGTTTAAGATATGTAGTAGCTGTTGTCAAAAGTTAAAGTTCATCTGCATGAGTCTACATGTCATCAGCGCTGAGATCTCCATCAAAATCATCAAATTCCCCCTCTAGGAAATCTTTAAGATCATCATAAACATTATCTGTTTTTGCTATCTCCTCATTGAATTTTGCTTGCTCGCAATTTTTTTTCCAATTACTGCTGCTGGTTGAAGAAATAAAGACAAGATTGTGGTATGTATGAGAACTTCCACGTGCATCCTTTTTTCTTTTGTAAACCATCACACCTGGTGCACATCTTTTAGCTTCCTCGTTGTATCTGATCGGTTATAGGAGTGTTCTCACCTCTCTCTTTCCATCTTTTTCTGAGACATAGCAGATACAATATACGACAGATTCTTTTCCATTGAAAGGATTAGGAATGAATCTTTCAACAACCTCCATGTAAGGGAAAGTTGCACACTCTTTGAAACTACTGAGATATTCGATGTCGTAAGTGAGTTTGAGTTCCTTTTTGGTCATTTTTCTCAATTCGTCAGCTTCAGCAGTAGCTCCCATCGGGGTTAAGCTCTTTGTGCTAATTCGTTTGATGTTGTAGCAAGTAGTGTTTGGATTCTTTGTGTTTTCCACCTCACCCAAGTACACAGCGTTAAAAGGTAATGGATATTTATCAATATTGAAGTTTCAACTACTCTACCCGGGGAAATAACTTTCTGAGAATCTTTTACATTCGAATTACCAAGGTAGGTGATAACGTAGTAATTGCCAGATACACTCGCATTCTGTTCAATAGAAACAACTTGCATAACTGTTGGAACAGGGAGTGTTGATAGCGTATGAAACATTCCAATCTTTTGCAACTCACTCGCCTCCCATCCTTCGAGAGACTTGGCTATTTTGAGAGCTTTATCAGCATCGGTGAGTGTCTCCTTTTTTCCCATAGTGTTTTGCGCTGTAGGCAAAACCGGTTTTGAGAAAGTTCGCTTCTTTGTTTTTGGTTCTTTTGCAAGAGAAATTTTTCTTTTAGGAGTTGTTTTGGCTGTTTTGTGCTAGTTTTCCGATGGTTTTGAATTTATGTAAATGCGAGAATCAGAAAATCCATTCATAGTATTTTAAAAAAGAAAGATTAATGTTTGAAATAATATAAAGAAAACATATGGTTTCAAATTAATTTATAAAAACTTCAGCTTTTCAAGTGAAACTAAGAGATTAACTATTTGATACTTTACATCATATCCAGACTATTTTCAATCTTTGGTAGGAAATAATAATTTTCACGCGAAGAAAAACAATGCTTTCGAGGGAATAAAATGCATTTTTTCACGCTAATAAAACATGAAAAATAAACCAATTTTTTTCGCAAATAACAGGGAATAAATGTCTCTTTTTCACGTGAATAAAGACAAATTTTTCCGCGCGAATGAGACAAATTTTTCACGCGAATAAAACATGTTGTTTTACACGAATGAAACGTCACGTTTTCACACAAAGCAAAAAAAATTTTTGCGTGAATAATATATATTTTTTCCACGCGGATAAAGTATGAAAAATAAACAAATTTTCCCACGAATGTCTCATAAAAGTCTCCTTTTTACGCGAGGAAAATCAATGTTTTCGCGGCAATAGAACCTATTTTTTAACACAAATAAAACATGAAAAATAAACCCCTTTTTCCAGCAAATAAATGTCTCTTTTTCACGCAAATAAAAACAAATTTTTCCGCGTGAATGAAACAAGTTTTTCACGCGGATAAAACATATTTTTTTACACAAACAAAATGTCGAGTTTTCACGCGAAACAGTAGACAAACTTCCAAATAATCCAAACCTTCTTTTAACTTATAGATATATTGATAGAAGCGATTTCCAGTACGTTGGAATGGATACAGTTAGCGCATACACGGCACTGAGCGGGACATTAGGAACACTGGTAAAACTGTGTATGAAAAGAGAGTTTTATAATGAATACGGTGATTGGTTCCCGCAACCATACTGTGACAAACATATGGATGAGTTTTTAAGGATAAAAACAATGAATTCAGAATGGATCATGCATGATTGTTGTCAAAAAAGTGCTAAAGCATGGAAAAAGAACACCTGGATTGTTCAAAGAGGAGTTTACCGGAGACGGAATTGTTGCACTAAACTCTAAATTCTATTACCGCTGGGGAGAAAAAGGAAACAAGTTTAGTTCCAAAAGTTTAAACAAATGAATTAATCAATTGAAAAAAGACAGTTATCTGAATGTATTGAATACAAAAAATGCATTAATAGGAAAAAATCGCAGATTCATAGTGAAGGATAAAAAAATGTTAACGTACAAATAAAGTGAGGACTCACATATTTTTACGCTAGAAGACGAGTATGTTCTGATGGAGTATCTACCGAACCTATTTTGGCTTAATAAAAGCCTTCATAATAGGCTTTAACTTTTGACAACAGTTACTGTATATCTTAAACATATCCATATCTAGATAATGATATTATAGATATAAGTATGATTACAGTCGTAACTGACTACCTTCATGTACATAGCTATATAATGTATAATAATAATACAAATATGAATATATATATATATATATATATATATATATATATATATATATATATATATATATATATATATATATATATATATATATATATATATATATATATATATATATATATATATAACTATATAACTATATATATATAACTGGGTAATTGCATTACTTGTTGTAAACGAGCAAGTCACACATCAATGAGGACTTGGCCAATTTTATGCGCTCACTAAAGAGCGCTCATTCAATGCAGCTAGAAGTCGGATTGGCATTATACTGCAATACCATTAGTATTTACGAAAATCAATCAATTTTTTTTTCTTTGAATTCTAGTTCTCCTTCCATCAGTATATTGATATGGCTATGAACTTCAGTGGCTCTTATAGCTCTCAAGGTATTTTGGGTACATTAAAAGCTGAGCATTAACCCAAATAGTTGTTTTATGAGCATTATCAATACTAACTATAAGTCACCATATTAGATATAGAAGGAACTAGTAGGAGTCATTGTGGTAGATTTATTGCACCAAATCTGTGAACAGTGACCTTCACAGACCTTGACCCGCTAGAAGCTGTCTCTGTGGGACAAAGACACCCTTTTAGCATGGCGTTGGTACAAGCAACAGGCAATTGGTCATATCTGTTGCCCACAGTAGAGCAAGCAGTGCTGCCTTCCCTGTATTACAGATATGACAGCGCCAGTGGTGACCTTTACTGGGCCGGGGTTAAAAAGAAGGACATAGCTTGAAAACTTGAGAATAGCCAAGGAGCTACAGAAGGACTAGTCTGTACTATATCTACCTCCGAAAGATGGAAAGGAAGAACGCCAGCCTATAATGCAGCCTAGGACTTGTCGAAAGAAGGGGGAATACATCGGCAGACATTCACCCATTAACTCCGCCCTTTATCCTTGAGTGCATGTTCTATTTAATTAATTGTTCTTACTGCCCTATTTGTTTCTATTGTGGTGGATTTCAGTGTACACATCCTCTGCGCACACCTAGCATCACATTCTGGCATCACTATAATAGCCATTGGATGGCCAGAATGCCTAGTAACTACTAACCAAGCGGATGGTAACTATATTTATGCCTATACCGACCCTGTGTACACCTATACCGACCCTGTGTACACCTATACCGACCCTGTGTACACCTATACCGACCCTGTGTACACCTATACCGACCCTGTGTACACTTATACCGACCCTGTGTACACTTATACCGACCCTGTGTACACCTATACCGACCCTGTGTACACCTACACCAACCTCACTGGACCGGTAGGAAGTGAGTCAGTGAAGCCTGAGATCTTAGAAGTAGCCTGGGAGGACCTAAGAGCCATCTACCGAAAGTATCCACCCTTACCCCTGACCGAAGATGATGGACTAAGAGCTAGAAAGACCAAGGACCCAGAGACTAGCTATGATTGGTGTACGAGCCTATGACTCCGCCTTCTATCACAGGGCCCTCTCTTACCATCTCATTTGTCATGTATTTATATATTTACTCTCATTGGTGTGTATTGTAATATTGTATTGTAATTGGATGATTGTTTCTGTGCACTGCCTATAAAAGGCAGAACTTTGCTTAAGATTATCAGTTGTAATTGGGACTTTTTACTAACTCGTTTATTCTGGATAAATAAAGGCATATGCACTCAACCATATTGAGATATGCGTCTGAGCCATGGGCTCACTACTGGTTGTAGAGTAGCAATACTCTATCTTGTATACATTTGGTATCTCACCGACCCTGTTGTTGTAACAGGTAAAACTAACAACTGGTGGCAGCAAGCTACCAACCTCAGCTAGTGATTTTTCAGCCCCCAAAATCCACTAAACTATTTTCAACCTTATATTGTCATTCGCTCAAATGACTTCCTGTGTGTATCATTGGTTACTGTTTGTATTCTTAGCACTTCGTTGGTGTCATGTCTTGACAATAATAGGAAAGTCCCCTTTTTGCAGCATTGCTATTGGTTACTTGTTTACTGATGACTCATGTTATGTTGCCAGATAGATAGCTGCACTTTTTGGTTGTACACTGTTTAACCTAGTTGTGTGCTAATAAATAGAAATGCATGTATTGCATAGACATCTTTTCAGTAACAATATATAACAACTGGCGACGAGGATAAAACCATCATTATGGCAGGAGTAGGGAGACTTGATGAATTCGACCCGCAATCCGCTCGTTGGACAACATACAAGATGCGTATGGAGTGCTGGTTAAGAGCCAACAAAGTGACGCAGGCACAGCCGAAGCTTGACTGTTTTATAGCGGTCGTGGGGTGCAAGACTGTTGAGCTGCTAGTCAGTCTCTGCACACCTGAGCTGGTTACGGATAATACTTATGAGGAGCTTCTTCAAAAGCTAGATGCTTACTATGACAGCTCAGTCAACAATGTAAATGAAAGTGTGAAATTTGACATGAGAATGCAGCAGGAACATGAGTCGATAAATGAGCATATAGTGGCTATTAGTGAACTTTCACTTAACTGTGGCTTTGGAAATGGTGACGCTTTGTTCAACCGTTTACGTAACAGATTGATCACTGGTATAAGAGATGGCAGTATATGTGAAGCTCTGCTACGAGAAGCTTCAAACGCCGATCCGCTAACGTGGGATAAGGCAAAGAAACTGGCGGTGTTTATGGGCAGCATACATCTCTCTCCAGGCAGGTCTGGTATAAATTCCGCTAGTGTAAACAAAGTAGATGGTGCTAAGGTAAGCTACTATAACTCTAGTTTAAGTGCTGATGCTGCCAAGAAGGGTCATGGTTTCAAACAATCTTGCTTCAGGTGTAATGGCAATCATGAGCCTAGAACATGCAGGTTCAAGAATGCTAGATGTCATTTTTGCTCTAAGGTTCGTCAAATCAGGCCAGCCTGTAGAAGTATGGCGGATGCGTCTAATGTGGGGGAAGTAACCGCCACTGATGGAGCGCAAACTGTAAAAAACTTGTATACTGTGAATGATGGTGGTAGGCCAATGTCTAAACCCACATATTGTGGGGGAATTTGGTAGTTGCTACCCCCTGCTACCCCCTCCAACACGGGAATGCAGATGGACTGAGTCGGCGCTGCGCAGGTGGCTGTCGCCAGTGTACTCATATCCAACAGAGAGTTGGTGGCCCCACCAAAGCAGAAGTGACACAAGAGGTCAAGCCATGCTCCCTCCCTACACCCCCAGCCGCTGCTGCTGTTCATCCTGACACCCCCCCCCCCCCCCCCTCCCGTGTCACTGCCATAGACCGAGGACGTGCTATGCGCTCAGACACAGATCTGATACGGGCCCAGAAGGAAGGTACGCACCCAGTAGCTACAATCTATTCAGCTATGGAGAGTAACATTCCTCTTACCAAAGAACAGCTAGAGACCGGTAGCAGTGAACTCAAACAGTTGAGCCAGAGACAACCGTCACTCAGAATTAGAGCTGATGGAGTGTTGGAGCTACATCTAGCTGTCGGAAACTGCTCCCGGTGGTGGGCTGTGTGTCCATACAGCCTAAGGGGTACGGTGATGTGGGAAAAGCATTCCCTTGCCCATGCTGGCATCAACAGAACCACTAAACATCTCCAGTTGACTTGGTACTGGCCTGGCATGACAGCTGATGTCCGGAGGCTGGTTTCCAGCTGTGAAGTCTGCCAGAGAGCAAAAAGTGGGGGCACTAGACCTAATCCGGGTCGTCAGAGAATGTACGCAGGCAGACCTTGGCAGAAGTTAGCGATGGACCTGATCGGACCGCTG
Source organism: Cryptosula pallasiana (assembly GCA_945261195.1). Lineage (NCBI taxonomy): Eukaryota > Metazoa > Bryozoa > Gymnolaemata > Cheilostomatida > Cryptosulidae > Cryptosula > Cryptosula pallasiana. The sequence continues at coordinate 20,830,798 of OX183137.1, forward strand.
CCAGAGACGGACAGGGGCATCATATGGATTCTGGTATTGACCGACCACTTTACCAGGTGGCAGTATGCCCTGGCAATTCCAGATGCCACGGCTCCAGTAGTGGCTACCGCTCTGGACGAACGGGTGTTTTGCTATCTAGGAATACCGGAGCAGATCCATACTAATCAAAGGGCACAGTTTGATTCCAGCTTAATGAGAGAACTATGTTCACTATGGAACATAGAGAAAGCCAGAACTACGCCCTACCACCCACAGGTAAATGGAGTGGTGGAACGCAATAACCGGGTGTTAGGAGATTGGTTACACTCGTTGCTGCTAAGAAGACAACCAGAGGAATGGGATCTGATGCTGCCACAGCTCATGTGAGCTTTCAGAGCCACCCCGCATTCCGTGACAGATGAGACGGCAAACTGCCTGATGCTGGGTCGAGAGCTGAGACTCCCAGACCAAATTGCTTACCACCCACCCCTAATTGATCACATGCCAGTTCATGAGTAGGCCCAGGCTCTCAAGGAGCGCCTAGAGTGAGTACATGACACCTTAAGAGAGGAGCAGAGTCAGATTCAGGATGAAGACGGGCAGAAGCCTTCCCTGTATGCTCCAGGAAATCAAGTTTGGCTGGAAAATAGAAGAAGAAAGGGTGAAAACCCAAAGTTGCAGCCAAGATTCATTGGGCCGTATATGGTCGAGGAGGCTAATTCCAATCATACCTACCTCATCTCTCGTCAACGGCAGACATCCGTGCAAAATGGAAGCAGGCTAAAACCCTACAGCAGTTGCACCGACCCTAGGGGACAGGCTCCAGCTGCTATAGAACTCAGCAGGAGACCCAATATGAGGGGTGCAGTGAGAACGCGGAGAAGACCAGTACCAGTGGATGAACTAGAATTACCCCCTGTGTTACCCCCACCAGTGGAGCCTGCACCTCAGGCGGTGGAGCACCAAGAATTAAGAGTGCAGCCAAGCATAGCAGACAGTCCACTGGACCCCCCCCCCCCCCCTTCGAACGGCGTCCAATTCGGACAAGAACTCCAGCCACAGGAGAAGAGAATCTACCCCTACTCCCCTGCTGGCTACACCCCCGTAGCAGAAAGGAACCCCCCCTGGTGGAGGAGTAAGCAGCATACCCAGAAGAAATGTAGGACCACCCATACGGTATGGCCAGCCACTATGCCACCGCATAAAAGAAGACACATTTCTCAACAGAATAAAGAAAGCTGAAGAGACACCCACGACAGCGGCAGCAGTAACAGGAGAACCGCTTAAGTTAGACAACCCATTCTTGGGCTCAAAAGAAGCCCAGAGTCCAGTTCAGTCAACCCTCCCTAAGCTCCAGGCAGATTCAAGTTTTCCAGGAAAACACAACAAAGCCAGTTTGCTCCCAGTAGGGCTCCACCAACTGCTCACAGAATGTGACTCACAGGAAGTGAGTGAGGCATGTAAACATGCAGCCAAGATTTACCACCAGTTCATTGCCACCGGTGAAGTCGAAGTAGACAGACACACTTTATTTCTTCAAGCAGTCACCAGATACATCCAAGCCAAACAGATGGACAGGATGCTGCCAGACCTCTTAGATGAAGAAGAACTCCCAACTTCCAACCTGGCAGGATTTGAGCCCATATACCCTAACCAGGAGGACGAATTACTGGCTATGCTTACAGCCGAACTGAGTTTGCCTGTTGAGGAGTGTAGCAGACCAGCAGCACAGGAGATTAAAAAAGCAGCAGTGCAGGAAGGACCAGACCCAAAGGATAATCTGGCCAACAACCAGGCTAGGTACAATGCTTGGGTGTTGACCAACAGTTCTTGTAGAGATTCTCTAGCCTTGCAGTGTGGATCGCCATCTCTAACTAGTGATGCAGAATTTCCTCCCTTTCCTAGTAGGGGGATAGCAGCCAGAGCCAGCTTTGAAACCTCACCAACACCTCCAGCTAGAGCACTGTATAGCCAGTGTTTAGAAAAGGTTGTTGCAGATAGTAGCAGTGAAACACCATTACCCAACCAGCTGTCTCCACCTCCGGGCCGGCTGGCAACACCTCCGGGCCGGCTACCACCTATACCGGGCTGGCAGCAGGCAGAGACAGGCCAGCACAAGTTGGAAACGCTAGGAAAGGTGTCAAGTTGTAAACGAGGACAGATAGCAGAGTTATGCAGCAGAAACAACGTACTACAAGGAGAAAGCAGCTGATTTCAGAGGAGAACTATTTTTGTTCCCACATGCTCCAGTTATTGTCATTATATCCAGCACAATGTGGTTCATTGTATCTTGGTAAAAATAGATATATGCTGATCCTGGGAAGGATAAATTCAACCAAATTCCTGTTGTTGATTAAATTAGTGGCCAGGGCCACTAATGGAGCGGAGTATGTGGGGGAATTTGGTAGTTGCTACCCCTGTAACAAGTTGTAGCAGTTGTGTACCCTTACCTGATGATAAACAAGTTCAGACAAGCATGAACTATTGCTAGCAGAGACCACTGCTAGAGAAGGCGAAGGCTTTGCCTACCAATTTAACTGATTGGACAATGAACGATCCTAGCAATATTATTGGTTAAATGCATATATGCTTGAGTGAACCTATTGTTTTATATATGTTAACATTATCTTATAAACTGTGATGTCGGAGCCAGAGAGCTCAGAAATAAATAACCCTTATATTTGTGAACACATCTCTCTTGACTTGGAATACTTAGAGTTGCAGTAGTCTCTGGCAGGCTTGTATACCTGTCAGGACATTTGGAGCAGAGCTTACCCTGTTATGCCAGTGTTGACTGGGTAGCTATAGAATTGTACAGGGCTTGCAGGGCAGGAGTTAAGTCCTTGCACAGCCGGCAGTAGTTGTGTCCAGTAGTGGACGGTGAAATCCATTACAATATTATGTAACAGTGAATGTGTGCAATATACCAGTAAGGTTTACTGTTGACACAGGATGTGGCGTTACGCTAATTGACGAGACTATCTACAATACACACTTTAGTGACATTCAAGTTAAACGGTGTAACACTGCTCTAAAAGCATATAGTGGTCATGAGATAGAGACAATTGGTGAATTTCGTTCTAGCGTAGAGTATAACAGACAAACTAGTGAAAAAACTTTGCCTGATAGTGGTAAAAGGTAGCCGTCCTGCGTTACTAGGCCGCGAGTGGTTGTCGGTGATTAGACTAAACTGGCCAGAGATGGTCGATCCTGAACCCAAGTGCGAGTTAACTCACTTGTTATCGAAGCATTCTTCTGTATTTGCTAGTGGGTGGGTTTGGTAAAATCAGAGGACACACAGCCATCATCACACTGAAACCTGACGCAGAGCTGAAACATCTCAAAGCTAGGGCTGTGCCGTAATCACTACGTGAGGTTGTAGCTAGTGAGATACACAACCACGTAGCTAGTGGTGTACTCAAACCTGTAGATCATAGTGATTGGGCATCGCCGTTAGTCATTGTGCTCAATCATCGAGTAAGGTTCGAATTTGTGCTCGTTATAAAGGTGTCACTAAACAGGCAAATCGAAGATCATATATATGTATCATCTACAATAGAAGACATATTTTTGCAACTAAAAGGAGACAAGTTCAGCAAGATCGATTTAGCAAACGCCTTTCTACAATTACCCGTTGATGAGGAATCACAAAAAGTGCTCACTGTGACTACTCTACAAGAATTTTTTCAACCAACAATGCTGCCATTTGCTGTTGAAGCATCTCCTTTGATATTTCAACAAGTGATGGACACTATACTGCAGGGGTTAGAGGTTTGTGTGTGCTATATTGATGATATATTGGAGACGACTCTAAGCATTTGCAGTTACTAGATAAAGTACTAGCACATCTGGTTAAACACGGTATTCACACTAACAAGGACAAATGTAGCTTCATGAAAAATGACATAGAGTATCTAGGCTACAAAATTAGCAAAAGCGGTGTGTCACCAATACCAGAACGAGTCAGTGCTGTGCCAAACGCACTTAATCCGACAGGTCGTGAATAACTAAAAACATTCTTAGGCATGGTCAGCTACTATGCAAAGTTCATACCAAACAGATCACACTTCCTAGCTCCGTTATATCGCCTACTGCGTGATGATGTTGGATGGAAGTGGACTGCCAACTGCGATGAAGCTGTACGTGAGGTGAAGTCCATACTTACCAGTGGCCAGACACTAGCTCACTATGACTGTAATAAAGAGCTTCTACTGGCATGTGATGCATCACCGGTTGGTGTTGGTTGTGTTCTCTCACAAATGGTTGATGGTGTTGAAAGACCAGTTGCTTATGCATCGAAGACGCTAACCCCGGCTGAAAAAAAATACCCGTAGATAGAACGAGAGGCTTTGGGTACCGTCTACGGAATTCAGCGTTTCCAGAAGTATTTGTACGGTAGGAGGTTTAGGCTGATAACTGACCATGAGCCGCTAACAGCAATATTCGGAGACCAGAAAGGAGTTCCCAGACCAGAATGGAGTTCCCGCACTGGCTGCCCTGAGATTGCAGAGGTGGGCTGTACTTTTAGGTGCTTATGACTATGAGATAGTGTATAGGAGCTCCGAAGAGAACTCAAGTGCTGATTACTTGAGCTGTTTTGTAGTTGAGAAACCGGAGGATGGACACAATGTTGAAAGCACAGATAACTGCTACTCTGTCATGTGCGACTTGCCTCTCAATTACAAGACATTGCCAAGTCTACTAAAGCTGATACAGTTCTGACCAGAGTTCTAGATTTCATTATGAATGGATGGCCAGAGGCAGTTAACGATGACTTGAAGGTGTTTCAGAGGCGGAAGCTAGAATTGACATGTGAGAATGGATGTATTCTTTGGGGTTCGAGAGTTGTAATCCCTGACAAGCACGGGGCACAGGCCTTAGAAGAACTTCACTCACAACACTTTGGTATAGTGCGTACAATGTCTCTAGCTACAAGTTATCTGTGGTTTGCAGGCTTGGATTTGGCTGTAGAAGGAATGATCAAATCGTGTAGTACATGTCAGAAAGTACAACATGAACCGCCAGCTACAGTTAGACCATGAATATATCCTGACTTACCGTGGTACTGTAATAGATTTGCACAGTGCAGCTCCCTAATCTTCAGCCGGTGCTATTATATAGCCAATACAAATATATTTTTCAAATCAGCCTTGGGACGTTAAAAAACATATCATGGCGTAGAATCATATCTTGCAGTCACAATAGTAGTAAACTTTTTTGTCTCTCATTGATAGTTACTGAGAAAATGAGTTTTAAAAATGACCCTCTCAGCACCAAAATTACTTTGTTTCATGTTCGCACTGCGGTTAGTTTTACGCCTCATTATTGATACATTAGAGTGAAATCCGTGAGGCATGACCAAGCGAGCGTAGTTAATTTGCGGTTAGTTACTAATTGCTTCATGATAATATATATTAAAAAAAATTACGTTTTTATTTGGCAAGGGAATTATTAAATCTATTTTCCTACCTCCAGATGTAAAGGATCTATAACAAATAGTATATCAACAGGTTGGTAATATGACAGGCTAGTGATATAACATAAACTAAAATCATATGGTCCATCGGCGCACTGGGAATTTTCTCGTTTTCAACGTGGTTTTCAAGCATCTTTTCTCAAGCATACACATTTGTAAGCAGTGCAGTGATTGGTTAATCTCATTTGGCAAAGTGTATCCTATTAAACCCTTTTAAAATTTGGTTTCTAGCAGCATATGATCCCAAGTTATTGAAAATTTTGTAACTCCCGAACATTTGGAAACTGAAAAAAACCAGGTGCTATAAATATTTATATCAATGCTTTTGACGTGTGACGTCATATTTCGTGATCAATTTGTAGACGCTATATTATATATATCTCTTCTACATAAAGAATGCTCACTGGATGACTGCGCTAGACTACACAAGAGTACAGCTCACCCAAGCCAAGCCTAAGGGAGCATTTCTCGCCTCTATCCGTTCTGACTCACATGTATTATTTATAGTTATTCTCTAGTGCTAGTGTACCAGCTTATGCTTGCCTTTTTATGCCTCGCTGGGGTATTGTATTTAACCAATCATATGTATATGCCATTAGTTGATTTTTTATCTCTTATAAATACTCTTGCATTCCGCCCAGCTCCTCAGTTTTTAGACAGCTCTTGGACAAGACACTCAGATAGTCGAGGACTCAGGAGGGACTAGCAAGCGAACTGTTCTAACCAGTTTTATGTTGAGTGTTCACTCGACACTTGCCGATAGTTACCACCGTTCTTATTCTATACTTGTGTCTGTCATTCACCTTTGTACGTTACAATTAGACATTGGTTGTTTTTGTGTGAGTAGCAATAAACCATTGTTACCTCCAACTCTGTGATACCTGTGAGGCCGGTTGCCTGAACACAGTTGCGCCTGCTTTATTAGCAGCATCCAGGTCTATCTAGCGCAGGATAAACCACCAAAGCTTTGCCACTCTACTGCTACGCTACCATTACAGTAGAAACAAAGCTGGATCATATAGCACTCTTGTATGTACCAGTAACGGTCTACTCTGTATACGGGGAAAACCATTACAGTACCGGCTACACGCCGACTTTGCTACATTTAAGGGTAAAAACTACCTGATATTAGTGGATTCACATTCTAAGTGGCCAGAAGCAATAGAGATGTCTTCAACCACTAGTGCTACAAAGAGTGTTCAGTACTCATGGCTTGCCTGCTATACTCGTAACTGACAATGGACCACATTTGTTAGCAGGGAGTTTGAGGAGTACTTACCACGAAATGGTATCCGTCACTGTACGTCACCACACTATCATGCTGCATCAAATGGGCAGGCAGAACGAACTGTACAGACAGTGAAAGGTATGCTTAAGAAGATAGTAGCCGACAACAAGGACATCCCTGGACTCATATCGGATTATCTTCCGAACTACCGTAACACTACTCATCCATTGACTGGTAGAAGCCCAGCCGAGCTACTTATGAAACGCCAGCTTTGTACTCCCCTATCACTAGTAAAACCTGGCAAGACACTGGAGATACAATCTAGTCAAACTGAAAAGGTCAGAGACCATGGCAGAGTTTTTAAGCCATCACAAACCGTGCGTGTAAAGTCAAACACTGGACTATATGAGCTTGGCAAGATAGTAAAATTGCTAGGTCGTAACCGATTTCTAGTTCGTGTTAGAGGCCGTATCAAGTATACGCATATCGATCACCTCCAGTGTACAGAAGAGGTAGATGACTAACAATGACTAACAATTCATTTACTGGCATATTATGCTTTTTCAACGTTTCTTGTGTGTTACTGTTGTATTTCTTGTTTTTTTATTAAATAATATATAGTATGCATATGCTCGTGTATATGACATTACTAATTAGTCGTGGAGGAGTTGTCATGTCTTGACAATAATAGGGAAGTCCCTCTTTTGCTGCATTGCTATTGGTTACTCGTTTACTGATGACTCATGTTATGTTGCCAGCTAGATTGCTGCACTTTTTGGCTGTACACTGTTTAACCTAGTTGTGTGCTAATAAATAGAAATGCATCTATTGCATAGACATCTTTTCAGTAACAATATATAACAATTGGCTTATAACAATGCTAGCTTCCTGTGCTCCAGCCAGGAATTGGAACGAACATAGACAGGAATGAACGTCGACAGAACTAAATGTAGACATAGCTGGACTGAATGTAGACACATCCTGAAATGAACGTCGACAGACCTTGAACGAATTTCAACTATGCAACAACCAAAAGAATTTTGACTTTCATTCCCGAATGTGTCTACGTTCGTTCTTGACAATATATAAAATGTCATTTCGACTTTCATTCCAGGAGTTGTCTACTTTGGGAAAATGCTATAATTTGTTTCGTTCCTGGAACAAATGTCGAAACGAAACTTTATAGGTCGCCAGCAATGAATGTTGACACTTCCTAGAATGAGCGTCGAAATTTTCTTCTCTCTAACATGGTCGACTTTCATTCCAGGTCTGTCGTCGTTCATTCCAGGATGTGTCTATGTACATTCCAGCTATGTCTGCATTCATTCCTGTCGACGTTCATTCCTATCCACGTTCATTCCTGTCGACGTTCATTCCGGTCTACGTTCGTTCCAAGTTCCCTCCAGCCTATCTAAGGCTGGAGCTTGCCTGTGGTCTTTGCACTTGTATGTTATATCTACTCTAGCCACTTCACTCTAGCGGACTACCTCCCTAGAGCCGCATTGATACAATAAATGTATTCATACCAGAGCAATCTGACTAGTTGGTCTGAGCCACGGGCTCCCTTTACTAGTTTCTAGAGTCATTTGAGACAAAGTGGCACCGGCCATACTGGCAGTGTCTCCTCTGGAGGGAGGAAGGATACTTAGGACTAGTGTGATTCTGTGGTACCACACCAGAATCCACTACATTATCTCCCAACCAGATAATTGAACCTCTTTACATCTATCTAGCAGTCAGTTATTATTATTTATTACTTGTTGCTTATTAATAGTGTGTTGTCCTCATATTTAATTCATTTTATTATTGAATTATTTTTATTCAAGCGCAATTTTGATGCAAGTTGTGATTACTCAACAAACATAGAATGGTTTATTTATTTTATTAATTAATTACTCTTTATAATGTTAAATCAAAAAAATAATAACCAATAGCCATGAATGTTAGATAATAAAGCAAGAGTAAACAGTTTCCATTTATTAGTCACATACCACAGGGCACAGCACATGTTTGGTACACTTGGTGATGGTCATAAAGCTGCGTTTACACTAGGCGTCTCCGACTCCGACTCTATTGATTGTCAGAGGTGCAGACGCATGTTGCATTTACACTGCTGTGACATCCTATATTTTTGAGTTCTGCGACTTCGGAGTTGCCCAACAATCTTAGCTAAAATAATTTATTGCATTCCTGCTCACACAATTGGATTGATGAGTTGTGATTTAATTATTACCAGTTTTCTACCAGGCAGTAGTTCTCTATGCGTCTTGTGAATTTTTCATTTACCTATAATATGAAATTTTTACTTTTCTATAAATAATAATACCACTTACTGAAATTAAATAATAATTTGAAGAAAATCTAACGTTCTTTTTGTGTTTGCATCCAAAATAATAATGATAACTACTCCTAATATGTATTATTTATTATTGTTGAACATGCATAGTTTGATTCTTTTGATAAGAAAAATAATGAACACACATGTCAACAATGCTGGTAATAATTAATTATTTAATAATAACCTTACGGTCTTATAACAATCATTGTTTACATTATATCTAGGCTAGAATAAACAAAATATTGGAGCCGCTATATAGAGCAACTCAATTGGTTAAACTGTGTCATGTGGCTATGAAGATGCTGCGACTTGTCGCTCGAACCCAACACTGCTAGGTTGCTGCGTCTCCGACTCCGACAACCCTGCAACTCCACAGGAAACAGCGCCAGTCTCCAGCGCCAAGACGAATCCGGCAAACTTCAAAGGAATCGGAGTCAGAATCGCCTAGTGTAATCGCGGCTTTAGATTTTGTTATTATTATTATTATTGCTAGTCGGTTACAGGAGTTTTGGAATTCTCAACTAATGATTTGTGAGCAATAGATGGGGCGTATAATACCAACGACATGCCCCTAACATAAACCATATCAGTATATCCGCACTGCCAAGGTAGACTACAATAAGGGTACATCATAATTAATTTACGTTTGCAAACTTAATGAAACTCAAAATATGAATATGGCTTCACCGTGTAGTATTTATGAGCATAATTATTCAATTAATTTCTTTCAAATGGAAAAAAATCAAAATCTTTTTAGAAAAAATTCCTAAGGCCACATTGATCTCTTGAGCTTTCTCAATAAAATCTGTTTTGTCACATCAGTTGCTTAAAATATCTCAAATCAAGATAAAAGTCAAGCAAGTCGTCATTTTCAATGATAAGTTATTTTAGCGTCTGGACTACTTCTTTTACATTGACAAAGAGAAGCGACAGGCCAGGTCCCCATTTGGTACACGAAACGAACAATGCAATCTCTTAATTTCTTTCACTTCTTTGAACTAACGCAGATGCCTAAAAATTATTAACTTTTCATGTCCATTAACAACTTGATAGCTAGCATAGAAAACATTTGAAGAAAAAAAGTGAAATTCGTGTAATCTTGATATCAAGCTGAGAGGTTAATAGTTGGTAGCTGGAAGTTTTTCGACAACTTGTAAAGCAGACTGTTGTTCCAAATTCACAAATGAAAAACAAATGGCAAAACCATATACACAAAAAACAATGCAGTTCAAGACCGGATTGTCTAGAAGATTTCATGATATTGATGGATCAATACACAAAAAAGTATAAGTGAAAGTAGTTAGTATGACAATTATTTATTTTCTACTATTTCTATTCTCCATGTAGTAGAAATTACACATTAAAAACATTAACAAAGACAAAACATTTGTTTTTAAAAAGTACATTATTAAATCAATCATAATAGGACAAAGTTCCAATGACAGCTCTTTGACCTTTGACACACACAAACTTGCACCTTCATTTAGCTGTGAGTGGCAATCACCTCTCATCAAACTCTTATGAAGAAACTATTATGACCATGTATTTAAACTCTAAGTTTCTGCGTATATGTTATATAATAGCTCTCCTATCCCTGTGTAAATTTACTAAAATGCTGCAATAAGTGTGGATGAACAAATTAATAAATTTTTCTCGATACATTTAACAGTTTTTGGACTATTTGCTACCTGACAACCCTATAGAAAATGTGACTCGTAAATTTTGTATGTCAAATTTACAGTCCGTGAGTTACAAGTAGCTTTGGGTTTTTCCCTGTATCCACCCCTGGTGCTTAACCCCACCAGTGACCTTTCGAACACTCCATCCTCCTCCACCGCTATGGCTCTAGATTGTGAGTATGAACTTTAGAGTCAGGCTGTAGTAGTTGAGACTCGTTATGGGTTTATGTTTTTGTAGACAAATGTCTGTTTTCTAGACAACTATTTTTTTATATTAGGTTTGGTTTACTTTCATTTTGTATTAAATTGAATTTTTTAGCACTTGCTATTTGGATTATTTGTTACCTAAAACTAAAGCAAGCAGTGAAAATATTTCTATTAATATATAAATGAGGTGTGGTACGTGGAACGTCAGCAGGGGTGTATAAACAAGCTTTTTATGTAGTAGAACAAGGTTTGGAATGCTGAAAGAGTCTAAAGTTAAGTATGCAAAGTGTCAAACAGAAATATGTAGAGTTCACATAAAATGTGTAAAACAGAGGAATGTAAATTATGAAGACAATCTACACACATTTGTGAGTGTCATTATCTGATGATCGCCTTGAGCATTCAAAACGATCTACAAAACTTTTAGTTCTGTTATACGCTTATTCACAGTTTATCTTGTATAGTTGTTTGAAACCTGAGCTGAAGTCTACTGTTATAGTTGTAAGTGCCTTTATTGATCAGATACATTACACTTCTTTTGGTTTGCGTTTTACTGGAGTTGTCTGTCTTTCTTTTGGTGTGATTGTATACATAACTCCGATGCAAATTATCAAAGTCAAAGTTATTGGTTACAATTAGTTTCTAGATGCATGAGCTCAGTAGAAAAATATGCCAGTGTCATTATCAAAATATTTTGAATAAGTTTCAGGTCAGAGACTGAGAGGGGTAGTTTTTGCTCCATTCTCTGGAGCTCACAGGAGTTGTCTCAACAGAGCTTGAGTACACAAGCTACTCCGCAGGTAAGAGGCTACTTTATTTATTACCTACAATACTGACTAGTCACTGCACCGAATGTGTTTTATTTTTAGTTTTGTTAAACTTGACTGATGCTGTTATCAGTAGATTGGAGCTCACCGCTAGTTTTATATACTCACAACTAGACTCATAAAATACAAATAAGCTACTAACCACAACCTTATATTGTTTAGTGCATTGAGATGTGTTATTGCTTTATAATTCAATTTCTTATAAACTCAACAGTTTTATTAATCTGCATTTTAATTTGTTGTAGGATGTCGAGAGGACTTTTTATTACAGGAGCGCTGACTCTTTTGGGATTAGGTAGTCTTGCATTTGTGTGTAAAAAAAAAAAATACTGGCCATTCGAAAGTGTGTAAGTAATTGCATATTTTTGTCGTAATTGTCTACCCATGCCATGTTGCATGTAGTTGCTGGGTGGTGGATGATTATTGTTGATTTTGCATTATCTAACTGTAATAACACATATCTCAGAGAAACGAACGAAATGGCCTCCGGTGATGAAGGTAGCTGCAAGGAAAAAGGAACAGGCACTCATGGAATGAAACATGACCAAGGTACAAACATGCCAACTAGTATCAGCCCAGCAACCAACGCCTTAAATCAAGCAGAAGTAGAAGAAGTAGAGCATTCTGACTTGGAGAGCGTAGTGCCTCTAAGCACAACTGCCTTCCATCATGTGCAGTCCGTAATACACCAAGTCGCTGGAGCTGATGAGGCAAACGAGCCCAGCACAACTACACTTCCACTCATACGCACCGATGAAATTCTGCCCCACCGGGCACTTGGGTTGAACAAACTCGTCTGCCAGAGAGTGAACCCAGTCAATGTGGGAGGCCCTAAAGTCTACAACGGTTGGGAGCTGAAGGTAACTAGGATTCCGCTCGTACACGTGCATGTAACTCTACCTTATAGAGCATTCGAGTTTTACAAGACTCCCTTCCAAAGAGCAAAAAGTGTGGTCCATGACAGTTTTCAAGGTTCTAATGGCTGTAAGCCAGTTATCATTACCAGGGCAGTAATGAAAGTTAGTGTATCTGCAGTGATGCATTCGAATTTGCAAAGAGCAGCGCCCCTCCGGCCCACCGCTTTTCACAAGGTGGAACCAACAATTGATGATATCGACGAATATGAAACAAGTTCTGAAGATGACGGTATGTTGTTTACTATTTAAATATTTTACTTTTGTAAAACTTAACATTTTAATATGTTTTACCTAGCGTGGCCTCTTTGGTGCAGTTCAGTAGCGTGTAAATGACACTTGGTGCTGCTAGCTAGTTTGTTTCATTACAACTTGTTGACTACGGAGAGAGTCATTCGCATGCGCTAGCGAGCTTTTTGATAGCTCTATTGGCTGTAGCAGGCCGTCCACAGTGAAGCAGCTGCACAGAGAAAATCCGATTCTACTAATGATACTAATGCTAATTGCTCTACGGTGATTGGTCTATTTGATGTTTTGCGTGGTTCACATACATATCGTAGATACTCGCAAGTGATCACAGATCATCGTACAATGATCTGTGATGTATGTGAACCTGGATATGCAGTGGCTCATACGACGCCGCACGCTGTCGCAGAAGCTCGTAGAAAAGTTCAGCTGAAAAATTTTTCCTACGGCATCGTACGGTAGAACGTACAATTTTCTTACTTTTTTTCTCAAAAACTACAGTTAGGACAAGATTACTCATGTAAACATGGCTGCCATCAAAACATTATAATAAATCATAAAATTTTATTGTTTAATTATAAATGTTGATTGTTATGTATAACTAATTTTCTGAAGGAAATATTATGATAGTTGTTTTATATGTATAAATATATGTATTTTCTCTAATTTTTTATATAATAGCATAATTAGTATATGATTATAAATTGAGATTCAAAAATTATATATTAAGAGATGGCAAAAAATAATAACGCACCATTGAACAACAGTTATAAATTTAATTAAAAAATATGAAATAATGTGCAGGATTTCACTGTGGGGGTGTGAGTTGGTAGCTCGGCCTATCTGCACAACCTCCCGAACTGTGATGGCAATCTGTGTCTATCGCTTGAGCAATACAACCCGCCCACAGGTCAACTAGTATCCTTGGGAGTGGTGTGTGGCCATCCTAGTTCACTGTCTAGCTGTCGGTTGTGTTAGCTATTTCAGTATGCAAGGCAGAGGCCGAACTTTGAAGGGCGAACTAGTCAGAGCTAGGTTCGGCCAGCAGAGGTTCGGGTTGATCTGCTTATTTATTACTACTCGAGTAATAGAGCTTTTGTTGTACGAGCATGTACTAGCGCAGTTGAAGTTATTGTTAGAGAACAAAGAAACTTCTGAGAGTGTGCAAGCTGACTCTGACTTTATTACACCATGACATCAACATTTATAATAATGATTCTGTAATACAAACTGACATGACAAAGGAAGCCACACCTAGCACAAGTGGTTGGCTATCTGTACCAATAAACAGATAGTGGGTGGACTTGGAATAATGCATGAGTGATTAGCACATGGTAAACATATAAGATTGAATGGTAAGGTAAGAATATATAAATGTACAATAGAACAAACTGCCATAGAGCGCAGGCATAGAACGGGTAAATGTAGCTGGAATAAATGAATACTAAATAGAAAGTAAGTAAATGTACTTAGTGTTGACGCAGTCCGTCACACACTCCGCCCCATTGGCGGCAGTGTCCAACAAACCAAGTCGACGGCGTTGGTACGGTTCTTTAGTCTCTGTAGGGTCAGCTCCTTCCTAATATCTTTGGCTCTCAGCAGAAGTTGGCATGCCTCGTGTGTGACTGCGTGCAGTTCTCTGTCGAGGGTCTCCATTCTGTGTCGTTCTAGCCATTTTTGTTGAAAACGAGTCCGGTTGTTCTACACTTCTATTGGGTAGCGAACTTCTCCGTGGCTGGCTGGTAACTGATCGTTGGCGGCTCCTCCACCTTCCTTTATTTTCACTTTTGTCGACGGCGAGTTCTTTATTCTTGGGAGTTGTATTCTCTTGTTCACTGCTTCTTCCTCGCCCCTCTTGATGACAATCCGTCTCCCTTTCTACTAACTTCTTTTCTCCTTCTTTTCACCACCGTCCTACCAATTTCGGCCGGGTTTTCTGCTACTATGTCCCCTTGGGTGGGAGTTATGTACTGCTGTGAGGTCGCTCCTTCTTCTCCTGTCCCAGTGGGTGGGCTTTCGGGTAAATTTTGTTCTCCTACTGTTGTGTAGCAGTGGTAGTCGTTTAGTCTCTTCGGCTTTTGCCTTTCTCGCTGAGATCGATCTAGGGGTGATGTGGCTGTCCGGTTTTGACTCAAGGGTGGCCACTCTCCTTCATCGAGCGGGGGGGCCCTCTGAGGACTGGGTGCCCTTTGCACGACCTCTAGGGGTGGGATGTCATGTCTCTCTGGACTTCTCCTTTCATCGCCACAGTCGCTGTTTTCTGCTGGATCCGACCTTCGTGGTGGACTACGGCTGATCGTAGGTGAAGGTGGGGGTGTAGGTGCTTGGGTGTAGGGTGGCCCGCCTCCTGAGGGGAGGTTCCTGGGTTTCTGGGTGGGTGGCGATCTTGGTGGTTCTCTGATAAGTGGTGACCTGTCTCGTGGGGGTGACGGTAATGGCAATGGTAATTGTTCCATGGGTTCAACGGGTGCCTGGCGTGCCTTGGGGGGCCGTCCTCGTTTGGCCCCTTTCATGTTGGGCTGGAGGGCTGGTTCCCGACAGGGGGGTGCCCGGCCGACTGGTTCTTGGCATGTTCTGTAATGATGCAACCGCATCCGATTCTGTATGGACCACTGCCCATTCCTTTCTACCTTATAGGTGTGATTTGGAAATGCTTCCGTCACCTGGTAGGGCCCCACAAAGCGGGGTTGTAACTTCGGGTTGCTGCCCTTCACCCTTCTCTTTTTTTCGAGCACGACGAGTTCCCCCTTCTGGAACACGGAGGGTTCCTCGTCATCTTGGCTCCTAGTCTCCTGTTGCTGGTGTCTGAGGTATTCGTGTGCCCTCTGGAGGTTCTCCTGCACTTCTGCAGTGTGCTCCATGACGTTGCAAGGGTTAAAGGAGGGAGGCGTACCCGTTAGTTGGTCAGGAAGGCGGACCTCCCGTCCCATTACTAACATGTTAGGTGTTTCTCCCGTTGCTGAGTGGCGGGTGCTGCGACAGGCCCGCATGATTTGCAGAAGCAGACTGTCCCACTCGTCCTGCCCTTTCGTCAGTATCAGGGTGCGAAGCGCATCTCCTAACGTCCGATTCTTTTGTTCCACCATCCCGTTCCCTTGCGAGTAGTAGGGGGTGGTTCGCGTCTTCTTGATGCCCCACAGGCTGCATAGCTCCTCGAGTAACACTGACTGGAACTGTGCTCCCTGGTCAGAGTGCAGTTGTTCGGGGAGGCCCCAGTAAGCGAACACTCGCTCATCCAGTGCTACTGCGACAGTGGGTGCTGTGGCATCGGGCAGCGCTATGGCGTCCTGCCAGCGGGTGAAGTGGTCTGTGAGGACCAGTGCCCAGCAGTTCTTCCTTTTGGTCAAAGGCAGAGGACCGACCAGGTCGATTGCCAGTTTCTGGAAAGGTCGACCGGCATACATCCGCTGTTTGTGGGGGTTTTCCGTCTTCCTCCCGTTCTTGGCCACCTGGCACACCTCGCAATCTTTGATGAGTCTCCTGACCAGGGGGGAAATGCCTGGCCAGTACCAATCTAGTAGGATGGGCTGCCTTGTCTGGTGTACTCCTGCGTGGATCACCCTGTGTGTCTCCCAGACAACCTGTGTCCTTCTGCTTGGTGGGCAGACCACACACTGCTTTGGCCTGGAAGGGTGGTGGAGCGTGATGGTGAGCACCCCGTCGGGGCGGATCTCCATAGCCTCCTTCCGTTCATAGAGTGTCTTCAACTCGAAGCTCCCTTCAGCCAACTCTCTTTCTGTGACGCTCCCCGGCCGTCTCAGCTCGGCATAAACCCGGCCTACCGCATCCTGCCCGTCCCTTTGCTCTTGAGCTAAGGTTTGGGCGGAGTGTACCGGGTTTGTCACAGTGAGGTTAACCCGCTCCTCTTTCTCCGTTCTCTCTGCAGACTTCCTCTTCAACATGTCCCCCGGCCGTCTCAGCTCGGCATAAATCCGGCGTACCGCATCCCGTCCCTCCGACTGCTTCTAAGCCGGATTTTGGGGGGGATGTACCGGGTTTGAAGTTTCGAGGTCGTCTTGCGCCTCTCTCAGAGGTTTCAGCCTAGCCTCTTGCTTCAGCTCTGCATGGGAAGGTCCCCCATCTCTCTGCTCGATGGAGCCACACTGCCTGCAGTCTGCACAGGGTCTCTGTCGGCTGAGCCCATCAGCATTACCATGGTGAGTTCCTGCTCGGTGCTCGAGCTTGTATCGGAACTCAGCCAATATCTCTAACCATCGAGCTATCTGGTTCGAGGGCTCTTTCCTTCTGCACAGCCACCGTAGTGAGGCGTGGTCCGTCCGGAGCTTGAATTCCCGCCCATAGAGGTAGGGGCGGAAATGCTTCACTGCCTTGATGACAGCGACAAGCTCCTTCCGGGTGACACAGTAATTCCTCTCGGCTGGCGCTAGCATCTTGCTGAAATATGCGATGATGCGTTCCTTCCCTTTTTGTACTTGAGATAGTACGGCACCGACTCCTACGGCACTGGCGTCTGTGTCCAGTGTATACGGTAGATTGGGGTCGGGGTACCCGAGTACTGGAGCCTGGGTGAGCCTGGCTTTGAGCTGGTCAAAGGCTGTCTGCTCTGCTTGGCCCCACTTCCATGGCATCTCCTTTCCTGTCATCACCGTGAGAGGTTTAGCTATAGTGGCGTAGTCAGGGAGGTATTGACGATAATACCCGGCCGTTCCTAGGAACGCCTGCAACCCTATTACGTCCTTAGGTGCCTCCCATCTCCTGACAGCCTCTACCTTCCCCGGATCAGTAGCCACTCCTTTAGCACTCACTACATGTCCGAGGTACTTGACCTCTTCCTGCAGTAGCTCGCATTTGGAGGGCTTCACCTTCAGGTTTGCTTGTCGGAGTCGTCCTAACACTTCGCCTAGCCTCTGTAAGTGCGTCTGGAAGTCGGGTGCAATGATGATCACATTATCCAGATACAGGAGCAGAGTCTTCCAGTGGAGACCTTTGAGGACCCTCTCCATGAGTCTCTGGAAGGTGGCGGGAGCTGACGTCAGTCCGAATGGCAGCACCTTCCATTTCCACAGGCCGCTTCTGGTGGTGAAAGCAGATTTATCGCTTGCGTCCTGGTCCAGGGGTACCTGCCAGTATCCACTGGTGAGGTCCAACGTAGTAAAGTATTTACTACCGGCCAAGGCGTCCAACGACTCGTCGATTCTAGGGATGGGGTAGGCGTCCTGTTTGGTTATGTCATTCAGCCTCCGGTAATCCACACAAAATCTCCATGTGTCGTCCTTCTTTCTCACCAGCACCACGGGGGAGCTCCACGCTCCATCGGCCGGTTCAATCAGGTCCTTCTCCAAGAGGTCCTTTATCTGGCGTTCTGCTTCCGCCTCCTTCTCTGGCCCCAGGCGGTGTGGTGGGCACCGGATGGGTTGAGCCCCCTCTACTGTGGGGATCGAGTGTTCTGCTAGGGTCGTTCTACCCAAATCTCCATTGTGGCTGCTGAATACCGTTTGGTATTTGATCAACAGCTCCTTTACTTGTTGCTCCTGCCAAGGGCCCTGGCATCCTCTCTTAGCTTGGGTGAAGAGGTCGTGCAGATGGGGGAGTATCTCTCTTCCTCCCGTCTCATTCCTCTGTTGCCCTTCTTGCTCTGTCAACCCCTGGACGCCACCCTCTTCCACTCCCGTAAAGGTACCAATAACCTCTCCTGTGGGTAGTCTTAGGGTGTCCTGCATCGGGTTGAGACATCTGACCAGCACTCGCCCCTGGGCATCTGGTTTGTTAATACTGGCGGCGATAGGTATCCCACCCTGTATGCTCTCTATCACTCCCTGTGGGAACGTATCCCTGGAGCTCAGGTGGCACGGAATGGTGACTTCCGTCTGTGGGGGTAGCTGGGTGTCCTGTCGGACCTGCACCTTGGACACGAGTTTTCTCCCGTGGCGGTCGGTACATGCTAGTTCCTTTCCTTGGATAATCAGCACCGGACGGTCAAACCCCATCTGGCATCCTTGGCTCGTCAGGAAGGGCATCCCTAGGATGACGTCCTCATTTATCTGACTGACCACAAAGGTCTCCTCAAACTTGACATGACGTATCCGTCCGTTTAGTGCGAGCAGCCCGTAAAACGGGAGCCTGGTGCCGTCGGCCATGATCCCATGCGAATCATAGCGTTGCAAGTTGAGTTGCACGTGATTTGGTAACCGATCGAAGACCCGCTTGGCCAACAGGTTAGTGTTGCAGCCCGTGTCAATGAGATGTGTTACCGCCTCTCCTTCTACCCTTCCAGGTAGGTAATAGCTTGATCGATATGGTCGCTCGATCTGGTTGAGTTGGAGGGTCACAGGTCTCGGGATGAATCCTTCTTTCTCCAGTGGGGGCGTCTGGGTTTGCCTGTCCTTCCTTTTGGGCCTGGGTGGTTCCTGCTGCTCGAGAGTCCCGTCGCCATCCGTTTCCACTGCCACTGGGCCGTCGGGTACCGACAGGCTGGCAAAACGGTTGTGTAAGGCAATAGGGGGACTAGTCAGGAGGTCCAGAGGAGGAGTTGCTTGCCGCGTCGCCGCCGGTCCACTGGAGGGAGTCTGCGCCTTTTCCTTCTGGTTCAGCATTGCCCGTGTGCAGCCAGTCGGTTTCCCTACTGCTGCGGGCGGTAGTCATTTCCCTGGCGGCTAGGCCAAGGGACGGTTCTACACGCCTTCCGGGTATGACCTATCTGCTGACATCCCCAACATCTCTTGGGGGCTCAGTCTTCGTCTCCGCCTTTAGACTGGCAATCTCCTTGCTCAGCCCCTCTACGGTCCGAAGTAACTGTGCCAAGGGATCCTGTACCTCTTGGTGTCGAGCCACCTCTTTCTGTCGGGTTGCCTCTTCTTCTAGGGGGTCGGCCTCCACTGTCCTGATGTGTGGTCCGCCTAAGGGTTGATGAGGTACTTGCAGGAACTCGTTTCCTGCCAGGATTGTCTTTTCCAGATTCTGTGGGCGTACCGCCAGCAAGTGCCGTTGCAGGTACGTATGCCCCAGTGTACTATGGAAAGTCTGCAATACCAGCTCATCCCGATTCTGTCGTGGCAAGGTGCTGTGGGCGGCTTTGATGAGGTGTTCAACTGTGAGTGGGTGGTCTCTGAGACTGTCTCTGGGGTTTCGTCGGTAGCTCAGCAGTTTTGCTTGTGCTTCCGAATGAGTCATGCCAAAGGTCGCCTGCAGTGTCCGTGTCACTTCTACGGTCTCGCCTCGACCACACCGTTCAGCT
Source organism: Cryptosula pallasiana (assembly GCA_945261195.1). Taxonomy (NCBI): domain Eukaryota; kingdom Metazoa; phylum Bryozoa; class Gymnolaemata; order Cheilostomatida; family Cryptosulidae; genus Cryptosula; species Cryptosula pallasiana. The sequence goes on from OX183137.1 coordinate 20,850,887, forward strand.
TTGCCTATCAAGGCTTGGCGTAGGTGGATCACCGTGTCTTCCGCCTGCCAATGGTTAGCGTCGGCCACCTCCTGGAACTGTTGCAAGAAATAGTCCACATATCCTGTACCATCATACTGTGGTACCCTAAACTTGCCTCGCGTTGTGGCTATTGACATGCGGTCCAAGATGTGAGTGAGCGTACCCATCATCTGCAGGCTGGAAGCATCCCTGTCCGTACTCAGCGCTCGTCTTCGTTGTGCCATCCTCCCTCTGGGAGATGCTGCTTGTGGGTGTCTGTCGATCCCGCTGCTGCCACCAATGTGCAGGATTTCACTGTGGGGTTGTGAGTTGGTAGCTCGGCCTACCTGCACAACCTCCCGAACTGTGATGGCAATCTGTGTCTATCGCTTGAGCAATACAACCCGCCCACAGGTCGACTAGTATCCTTGGGAGTGGTGTGTGGCCATCCTAGTTCACTGTCTAGCTGTCGGTTGTGTTAGCTATTTCAGTATGCAAGGCAGAGGCCGAACTTTGAAGGGCGAACTAGTCAGAGCTAGGTTCGGCCAGCAGAGGTTCGGGTTGATCTGCTTATTTATTACTACTCGAGTAATAGAGCTTTTGTTGTACGAGCATGTACTAGCGCAGTTGAAGTTATTGTTAGAGAACAAAGAAACTTCTGAGAGTGTGCAAGCTGACTCTGACTTTATTACACCATGACATCAACATTTATAATAATGATTCTGTAATACAAACTGACATGACAAAGGAAGCCACACCTAGCACAAGTGGTTGGCTAGAGTGTACCAATAAACAGATAGTGGGTGGACTTGGAATAATGCATGAGTGATTAGCACATGGTAAACATATAAGATTGAATGGTAAGGTAAGAATATATAAATGTACAATAGAACAAACTGCCATAGAGCGCAGGCATAGAACGGGTAAATGTAGCAGGAATAAATGAATACTAAATAGAAATTAAGTAAATGTACTTAGTGCTGACGCCGTCCGTCACAATAATGTTCAACAATAATTTGAGCAACAATGTAATAAAACTTTCAAAATTGTTAAAAATAATAAATGGGCCAGTGTAATTGAACAACGGATAATTCATTTAGTATATATATAGTCATTGGTCAGTGAAGACATGAATCAAGATTTTACTACCTCCCAGTCAAGAGAGTGATTATACCTCTTGCGATCATGAGTTTGCCAAGTTTATGTGAACATGTATCTCAGATCATCGTACGATGAACTGCGATCACTTGCTAGCATCTACAATATGTATGTGAACCAGGTTTTACTATTGATTATTAATGCCGCTGCTTGTAATATCAATTATTTTTTTATGTTACTGTTACACCTGATTAGTTTTTATCTAATGAACTGCTTGTATTTTTTCAACCGCACATTCGCATACTTCAGCTCTCCTAACTCCTTACTGCCCTCAGCTGAGTGAAACCCCCCCCCGCCATCCTGCTCTACAGTCCACCCCTTCCTTTTATTGTTTGTGTTTTGTGACTAGTAACTCTTGCAGTGGCCACCCGACCCAGTCGAACTCGGTGGTTGTCGTATTGACTTTGCAGAGTCATACAGACAAGCAATTCAGAAACCGTCCTTACTTTTTTATGGATATAACCAGAGTTTCTTGCTCTGTTCTCAACACTGTGTGCCTTCAGTTACAGTTAGTGTCATCACCCAATTTTCTGGTATCCCTACCCAACTCGAAGTCACCCCTGCTGTGTTTGAAAGAAATTTTCCTGAGTTGTAAATGTGACCATTTTTTTCAATGGTTGCACAGGGAGCCAGGAGTGCTGGCCGAATGCAAGTAATACCGCGGAAGCAACAGCTCTAGATAAACTTACACAGACTCTCCAAGGAGTGCTACAACCCCCCGCCATTCCCGCTCCCTCGACACAAAGTTTCAAGCCACCAAAGTTTGCCGGCCAATGAGGTGTACAGTAAATATTTGCACGGTTCCTAGGGTTTGCCGAATTTGGGATTGCAAGCAGGCTTACATGGCAACGTGGTCGGACTGGCAGACCCATTCTCTGAGCAGAACCCCGAAATGTCTTTAGTTCACTTGGTACTGGCCAAGTATGATGGCAGATGTACAGCCTATGGTCAAGAGCTGCGAGGTACACCAAAAAGCCAATAGTGGTGGCACTAAGTCAAGCCCTGGTCGCCAATGTATATGTGCTGGCCATCTGTTAAAAGCTGGCCGTCAAGTTGGTTAGCCTTTTCATGAGATTGATCACGGTAATGCCTAAATCCTGGTGTTGACCAATCACTTCACCAGTTGGCAAGATGTTCTGGCTCTTCCAAATGACACGGCCACAGTGATAGCCAATACCCTTGACGGGCAGGTCTTCTGCTATATGGGCATCCCTAAGCAGACAGACCAGGGGCTTAGTTGGAGTCCCACCTGATGCAGGAGTTGTGTGCTCTGTGGGGTAAAGAGAAGGCTTTTATCACCACCTACCACCCACAGGCCAATATGATTGTCGAGAGGAACAATCGGGTGCTAGGTGGCTCCCTCTGGTAACTACTCTTGAAGGGCAGTGCAGGCGATTGAGACTTGTTGCTCCCTCAATTGAGGAGGCTTTTCAGAGCTACTCACTCTCTACTACTGGTAAGACAACCAATGATACGATGCTGGGCAGGGAGTTGGGATTGCCAGATCAGGTGTCCTACCAACTTTCATTGACTGAGTGCATACTGATGCACGAGTCCGCTCAAAACTTCAAGCTGAGGTTGGTAAAGGTGCATGAGGCACTGAGAAAACAGTAGATGGCAGTCAAGGTTGATGGAGAAGAGCCCAGTCTGTATGCAGCAGGAGAGCAGGTGTGGTGGGAGAAATGTCGGAGGCATCGAGTGAGAATCCTAAACTCTAGCCCAATTTTACTGCCCCCTTCAAGATAATCAATCCTACCTTATCAATTGCCACAACCAACAATCTGTACAAAATGAGTGCCCGCTGAAGCCCTACCAACTCAATATTGACCCCCAGAGGATAAGCTCCAGCAGCTGTGGAGCCAAGAAGGCATCCCAGCATGTGTGGTGCTGAGATTACAGCAGAACCTGTGCCTCAAACACCCCCCCCCCCCCCCCCCCCCTCCCTTTCCAGCCTCGTAACCCTCACTCCCACCCCCCCCCCCCCCCTTGAGCTGAATCACCCCTCTCCCATGCTGATTTTCCTTCTACCATTGCAGAAAGTTTGTCAAACTTGGAACGGCAATGGTTTCTAGACCGACCACTTCCCACTACCCCACCCCTACAACCATATCATTCCATGTGAATATGGAACAAATCCAACCAGTGGTTACGCCAGGAGAGACAAAAAATCGTGCAGCAGTTGTCCCTAATACCAACTGAAACAAGTCCACCCCCACACAGACTGAAATCTAGTCACCCAGTGTAGTAACAAGTAGTCAAAACGTGGGCCTGCCTATCTGCCTATTCATGATGGACAACCACCATGCCATCTAGTTGACACTGAGAAAGAGGTGGATGAAATGGCCAAAAACATATGAATGATCGATATGCAAACAGCTCCCTTGGGCAACGCTCCCTCAGCGCCCCCACCACCCTCCCCCCTCCCTTCCTATCCAAACTAGATACCAATAGAAAAGAAGGATGTAGCACTGCTGCACCTAAGTTTCATCCCAGTGGCAGCAAGATCCCTTACGCCCCAGTCCTGCAAAGTTGATTCATTTTGACACTAGATGTAATAAATTACCAAAACGGTTCACATTGCAAGCAAACAAAATTAACACAAACCTCGATCTACCTACCCCTTGTGCTGAAAATAAAAATGTAGAGAAGTTTCTAGCAAAAGTTCCGGCAAAATTTAAAAAATGAGCTTTCTCGACAGTTGGAGATGTGGTTGTCCAAAACCACATACAAACACCCACTAGCCACCACCCATCCACCCCTGTTTGATACTTGCGAAAACTCCAGACAAGATCAAACAAGTCTGCCGTGTATGGACTAAGGCATAACTACTCCAGCCTTTGAAGTAGTTAAATTCATCAGCACTGCCACTAATACTACTAGCAGCATGCCTTTACTTTCAACTACCACACCAGAGAAACAATGTTGTCCGCAGCTACACGCAGCTGAAGAGTTTGAGATGAAAATCTTCACTGCCGCCGAACTGCTACCTGACTCCTCTTTCCCCACAAACCTCCCCCCCCCCCCCCCAATTCGCCTCTCCTATTGTACATGGATTGAGGCCTCTGTTCTCCGGGTAAGTTCCACAGCTGAGAGTAGTAGAGGAGATGAGCTGCTGGAGATGGAGAGCCAGACAGAGCTGTTCAACCACTGGGTTTGCCACTTCTTCACCATCACAGGTTTTTCCACGACCCTCTTGCTCTTAAGCAACCCAACTCTCCGCAATGGCAGCTTACTCAGTCCCCTCCCCTTTTTCTGCTGCCTCTTCTCCCCCACCCCATCCCCTCTCTCCCAGTGTAGCAGAGCTCTTGTTTAGAAACACTCTCATCTACAGCCAAAGGGTTTGAAAGCCTGCTTTTGTTTCTACACTTCTTGAGGCTACCCTACCCCTCCCTGGATTCGGGACTGCACCGTTCCTACCAGAGACCACCTTTCTTTGACCTAGGATGACCGGGGACTGAGTTGTAGTTCAGTCATTGTCTCCCCTGACCACACCTTCTTTACATCTCACTCACGTTATTAAGAAAAAGAGGATGTAGACGTTGCCCAAGATCATGGCCAGCAAAAGAATAGGCACAGACCTTGACCTTGACCATATAAGTGGGGCAGTCTTCCCTTCCAAGCCACTCCCCCTCCCCCCTAGCTTTCTACTTTAGGGCTATCTCTGCCCCCCCCCCCCCCCCTCTCCACCACTTTCCCAGTACCTGACAACAAAGTCCCCATTATTGACATCATTTTGCAAACCTTCTCCCCCTCCTGCCCATCATTTTTTACACAGCTTGTATCCACTCCCCCTCTTCCTAAGGTGAAGCCTCTACCTGTGGTTGCCTCATCTGTTGTCTGGTTAGTGAACATTGCAGTTCCTTTTCCTTCATCACCCACAATTAAAGAAAAGGTAGTAAGCCTTTATTTAGCAGGAAGAAGTCCCTCATCACTAATCGGCTGCTCCAGTGGTGACCCCGGCTACAGAGAAGGCTATACAGAAGCAGCTGAAGAGAGCACATAAGGGCATGTGCCCGCTCTGCAAGTGTTTGGCCAAGAACATGCTGCAGTTATTATTCGACATTCATCAGCTGTATGTCTGGTACTTTTGTTGCTGTCACTACAACAGAGGGAGCCATGACAGTGTTTGCTGTCACCAGCAGTAGTATGAAGACACCATGCACACCAACTACTACCAGCACTTGGGGTACATCTGTGCAGTAGATGGATAGAGCTAAGACTGTTTTTGCCGGTATCAGAAGTGGAAGAGGCCTCACCCTTTAGGTTCTTGTCAGCCTACCCAAACTGGAGAGCAATGGGCCTGCTCCCCTACAGCAGTACCTCCCCTTTCCCGACTAGCTCAGCAGACATGGCTCCTCCTCTTCCCCTGGGACCCTCCCCATCATGGCTCGCCATTGTGCCTCTTATGGCTATGCCTATTACCGGGTATAGGATATCCAAGAAACAACGGCCTGCTATTGTCTCCCCTCCCAACTCCATGGCTGTTTCCCCCACTCCCGCTCCCTCTCAGTCCCTGAGCCCCTTGTTGCCTTCCCTGTTCCCCTCACCTGTAGCCACCCCCCCCCCCTCCCTCCCCTTGTGAGGTGGAGTTGCCAGTCCTGTTCTTACAGAACTGGACACAGTGGGCTGCTGCAATAAAGCAGGGCACTGCCGACCTTGAGCAAAGGTTGCAGACTTTTTATATACAAGTGGTAACTGGAGCGGGGTTACAGAGGAGGTTGCTAAGGCTTGTGCGGAGGCCAAACTGCTGAAGAAGGAGTTAGATAGCCTCGAGGATGCCGCCAAAGAAGTGAGAGGTCAGTTATTCTGGTGGGTTTCCCCTCCCTTCTCCCCCGAGTCACATGTTTCTATGTGCACCCCTTTCCCTCCCTTTTGTGAGTCATGTGGTTTTATGTGCACCCCGTCCCCTCTTTGTGAGACACATGGTTTTGTGCACTACTTCCCCTCCCCCTTTTTGAATCACATAGTCTTGTGCAACCCTTCTCATCAGTCACATGATTTTGTGTGCAACCCTTCTCAAAAGTCTCGAGGTTTTGCATGCCACCTTTTCTGTCAGTCACACGGTTTTGTGTGCAATTCCTCCTTAGTTATGTGGTTTTGTGTGCACCCTCCCCTTCCATCATACACTTGGTTTTGTGTGCACTCTTTGAGCTGGATGTATGGTCTATACAAACCTTCTCCTGTGTTGAGCAGTTCACTTGTATTTGTTAGTCTCCCTGATTGGACCCTTTCCTCCCTCTGCTACTACCCTACCAGCTTATTTTACAGCAGCTGCCCTCTGATTGGTTCACTAAAAGCACGGGTAGTGCTGTTAGTTACAGCAGCCTATGTAATATATTGTAATGGATTCCGGTCTGGTTCCACGGACATCCACTAAGCTTGAGTATTATACCTCTCTCCAGAGGGGACACTGTACTGCTCGACAGTGACAACTGTGCAATCAGGCAACCGAATTACCCGGTATAGCTAGAGCGAGCCCATGGCTCACACAAACAACACAGAGTGATGCTTGAATAGTGGCTGTATTCTCATAAGACGAAGTCCTGAAGGGTATTATTCCTCTAGGGTTATTGTGGCAAGACATTAGAATGAATGCAATGATTGTGGCAAAATTCTCTCCTTTTATAGGAGGGCTCACAGGAAGTAATTAACATAATTTGTATAACAGTAATAGTACAGGAAGTAATTGAACCAATACAAGTGCACATATAAATAGTTCACCAATCATGCGGTAAATAGAGATTAAAGAAAATAGGTGCCAAGTAGCCAAGGGCGGAGTCCTGTCTCCCATTGTCCAATCAGAGTGTCCTACATGGTCCCAAAGCTCTGGATAGCTTTTGGTCCTGGTTACTGCAGATGTTAGGGTAGGTAGCTTCTGCTCCTGGCTTGGTGTAAGATCCTAGCTGGTTTTGGAAGTCCTCTACTATGGCAGCCATCTTTGACCGGCCCTGAGTCATCATACCGGCCCTGTAGAGTTCACTACCGGCCCTGAGTCATCATACCGGCCCTGTAGAGGTCACTACCGGCCCTGTAGATGTCACTACCGGCCCTGTACACTGTGCTACCCGCACAGTATAGCTTTGCCACCGGCACAGCTTCTCACCGATGGCTGTAGGTGGAATGCTAGCGCATCGAGTGGGGATAGGGTGGAGCAAACTCCCAGTTTACTACTACTGTGCTCGAAAATCTACCACAATATTGTACAGGAATTTACTGTCTGGGTGGTAGCCACCTGTACACCTCCCGAACGCTTTGCCAACCCTAGCTAATGCAGTGCACAATAATTGTGTAATTATTGTTACCAGGCTACTACTGACTTTGGTCATGCAAAAGAACAACCGAATCTAGTGTAGATCAAGTGCTGGCAGTTGCAATAATTAATCAATAATTATTGGCTGCGTTTGAACCTCTCTAGGCTCGACAACAATCAGTGCCGTGATTGTTGTCTAGTTTAAAGTTTGTCTCGAACTTTGCTGCACACAATAATTCCGCAGGAATTACTGTTTAGTTTATAGTTTGTTGCGAACTTTGGGCTACCGACAATAATGGTGCTGTAATTACCGACAATAATTACGATGCGTTATTATTGTATAAGTTTGTTTCGAACTCCACAGTTCGGGTTGCAATGTGTGTCGAACTACTAGGGCACCAGGTGCTTTGCGTCGTACACCTCGGGTCGAGGGAATACGCAGTAAGAGAGAGTGAACAATCTTACTTTCCGCCAAGCCTCGTGCTTACTGATAGTCGACTTGTCCAGCGCTGGTAGTTTTTGGTGCTCCTAGCTGTGCTTGCTTCAGAGAGAGAGAATCATCTGAGAGTCAGGCTAACTCTGATATTTATTTCATGAACACTCACATATAAACAAAGTAGGCGGGTGTGATTAGCACAAGTCACACCCTTAGATAAAAATATTGGCAAACCACGCCTTGCCTTCCATGAAGCACCAAAATGCAAGTAATAATAAATTCGTGGAAAAAGTTAGTAAAAATATAATAGAATAATTATTTAAGTGTAGCTTGAGTAAGGGCAATAGAACTATACAGATTGGCAAGCATAGAACGCACAGTAAGAATAAAGGTAATAGAATGTAAATGTTCGTAGTGGCTGTGTAACTAGGTAAACAATATGGCGTCTCTTTACCGAAGAGTGCCAGCGTCCCTTACACACTCCCCGCCATTGGAAGCCGTAGGCCCAATAAAATAAACTAGGGCGCTGGAGTAAGATGTAATGTACAGAGTCCATTATGTTCCTACAGGAGGTTGCGTTCCTTCTGAATGCTGTCCTTTAGCTCCTCGATCCGTTGTAGGCATCTGAAGGCGTCGTGGGTAAGGCGGTATAGCTCCCCTTCATACCTCTTTATGCGTCAGTATCGGTCCTCCCGACGTTCCTCATTTATGCGCTCCCTCTGCCTCCTATCTTCTTTATTTTCGGTGATGAAGGTGGGTGCAGTTGTTGTCTGTGGCTTGGTTCGTTGTTCTACTGGTGGTGGTGTCTTTTGGTCGACCAGTTCCACTTTCATCACTTTTATTGGTATCTCCTCTAGCTTTTCCCCCAGCCGTTTCTTGACTGGAACCTTATCGGGTGTCTGGTTACTCTGCTCTTTGATCGGGGTGGGTGTACCGAATGGAGCTGGGTGCTCCCACTGCAGTGTCTTGCAGAAGTCGGGATAGGATTGCTTATCCACCTCATACAGTGGTCTCGTCTCTCCTCCATGTGTTCGAGCTCCTTTCTTGTCTCTGATATGTTTCAGAATTGTATCTCTCGAGCTGCTTTTCTTCCCGCAGGCGCAAAAGAAGAAGGTAAAATGCTGATGTACGTGGTACATGATACGTTTTTTATTCAATTGTAGTTCGCAAATTTTGCAACTCCACGTCTCCCCTTCTACTTGAAAGACTGCTCCATTGATTGCTCGAGTGGTCTCCTCCGTTTTCCACGTTTCTTTGATGTGATGAGTCGGTGGAGGAGGTGCTGGTGCTTGGTGTTTGCGGTAGCGACATCTAGCTGCGCCTTCCTCTGGTGTTGTAACAGTTGTTACCTTGGTGGGGGAATGGCTGCTCCTTTGTTTAGTCCGACTCCTTCGTTCTGGCTCCTTTAGTATTTCCTCAGTGAGGGTCGGGTCCTGTTCTACTGATATTTCCCCGTCATTTTCCATTGTTGATAATATTTTAGTGATGCTCTGTAAACACTGCTTTCTGTACTCTGTGGCAAACTCGAAAGGCAGATTATTTTTATTAGTGTACTTGCCTCGATTTGCTCTACCCTCGTTTTCAGTTAGTGCCGCCCGTCCTATTATTCTTGTTGAACACGTGTTCCGCTGGGCGGGAGTTGTTGTTGGTACATTGTTATTTGTTGAAGTTGTGTGTCCCTGCGAGTAGCGTTTTCCTTCCGGGGTGGTTATTTTGTTAGAGTTGTCTGTTCTCGTTAGTGGGAATATTCGAGGGGCACTGGGGGTTGTGTGCCCTTGGGAAGTTGCACGTTTCTCTGACATTGGTATGTTTTCGGAGTTATCTCTTCGGTGTAGTCCCAATATTCGTCTAGTTTCTTCTTTGTTTTGCCATGGTAGGTCGGTTGTTTTCTTTTTTAAGTTTATTTCTTCCTCTCTTACTCTATTCCTTTCTTCTTGTTGTGCATTGTAACATTGATAGTCAGTAAATTTTACTGGCTTTCTAGGTTCTCTCCTGGGTCTTTCAATGTTCGCACTGGTTTCTGGTCTGGGTGGTAGTGGTGGCCACTCGACAGGGTCCGGCTCATTTCTTTCGATGACAGGTGGTGCAGGGGTGCCTGTCGGGGTTGCCTGGCCCTCCTGTTCGGGTGGGGGTGTCCTCTCTGCTGTTTCTCTAGGCAAGGGGGGCTCCCTTACTTGTCCTGTGGGGGGTGTTGCTGGCCTGCTGTCCTCTCTTGGCGTCCTGGTGATGCATTCAGGGGGTGGTGGCTCCGGGTTCTCTGTCTCCATCCTTGGTGGGGGGCGGCCTAAGTATGCTCCCCTCATGTTGGGGCGTACTGCTGGCTCCCTGCTGGGTGGGGCGCGCCCAACCGCCTCTTGGCATGAACGATAGTGTTTGAGTCGCCGGCCGTTCTGTGTGAACCCTTGGCCTCCTCTCTCTAAGCGGTACGTGTGATTAGGATACGCTTGAGTAACCGTATATGGCCCAATATAACTGGGTTGGAGTTTAGGGTTACTCCCCTTGGTTCGGCGTTTATTCTCGATTACTACGAGATCTCCCTCTGCAAACCGGAGGGGTTCGTCTCCTTCCTCTTGTCGCACCTGTTGTTGTAGGTTTCGCACGTATTCGTGTGCAATCTCCAAATTTTCTTGGGTGCGTAGTGCGTGCTCCGTGACAGTGGTTTCGTCTAAGGTGGGTGCCATTCCCGTGAGTTGATCGGGGAGTCGTACCTCCCTGCCCATCATGAGGAGGTTGGGGGTCTCTCCCGTGGTGGAATTGGGGGTGGCTCTGCAGGCTCTCATTATCTGTGGTAGGAGGGCATTCCACTCATCTTGGCCTCTGGTGAGGATGAGTGTCCGTAAGGCGTCGCCTAACGTCCTGTTTTGCCGTTCCACCATTCCGTTCCCCTGAGGGTGGTAAGGGGTGGTGCGTGTTTTTCGCACGCTCCATAGTGTGCACAGTTCTTCTAGTAGGGAGGATTCAAATTGGGCCCCTTGGTCCGTGTGGAGTTGTTCTGGCAAGCCCCAGTAGCTGAATACCCGTTCGTCTAGGGTGCTGGCCACGATGGGGGCCGTAGCATCGGGAATAGCAATGGCGTCCTGCCATCTAGTAAAGTGGTCGGTTAGAACCAATATCCACTTGTTCTTCCTGGGGGTAAGGGGTAGGGGTCCTACCAGGTCCACTGCAAGCTTTTGAAAAGGTCGCCCGGCGTACAGTCTCTGGCCTTCTGGGGCGCCAGGTCTTCGACTCCTCTTTGCCACTTGACACACCTCGCAGTCTCTCACAAGGCGCCGTACCATCGCCGACATCCCAGGCCAGTACCAGTCGAGCATCAGTCGGGTTCTGGTCCGGTTGATGCCTGCATGTGCGAGTTGGTGAGTCTCCCATACGGTGTTCTCCCGTAGAGAAGGGGGGCAGACGGTGCAGTGTTTGGTCCTGCCTTGGTACTCCAGACGCATAGTCAGTACCCCGTCGGGCCTTATTCGCAGGCCTTCCCTTCGATCGTGTAAGACTCGTAACTCTGTACTGCCTTCCTCTAATTCCTGTCGTGAGAGGACCTCATCTTCTCTGATGGCCTGGTACATGCGGGCTACGGGGTGGTTTCCCTCTCTTTGGGCCTGTACTAGCTCCCTGACATTGCGGTCGGGGTTGGTAACTGTGAGGTTCACCTGGGCTTGTCGTCCTTCTCCTGCCAGGTCGGCATGGGAGGGGCCACCATCGCGCTGTTCGATGGTGCTGCACTGTCTGCAGTCGACACACTGGGCTTGCCGGCTAAGACCGTCTGCGTTGGCATGACGGGGTCCCGCACGGTGTTCCAGCTGGTAGGTGAATTCTGCCAGGATCTCCAGCCAGCGAGCAATCTGGTTGGAAGGTTCTTTTCTGCGGCACAGCCATCGGAGAGAGGCATGGTCGGTTCTTAGCCGGAACTTCCTCCCGTAGATATACGGTCGGAAGTGCTTTACCGCTTTCACTACTGCCAGGAGTTCTCTCCTTGTTACACAATAGTTGCGCTCTGCTGGCGCCAGGGTCTTGCTATAGTAAGCAATGACTCGTTCTTTTCCCTCTTGCTCCTGGGAGAGCACAGCTCCCATTCCTACGGCGCTTGCGTCCGTGTCCAAGATGTATGTGAGGGATGGATCTGGATACCCTAGGATCGGGGCCTGGCTTAGTTTTGTCTTGAGTAATTGGAAGGCTCGTTTTTTGTCCGCTTCCCACTTCCACTGGGTTCCTTTGCCTGTCAAGACCGTCAGTGGTTTTGCTATTGTGGCGTATTCTGGTATATATTGGCGGTAATAACCGGCCGTGCCGAGAAATGCTTGTAGGCCCTTGACATCTCTAGGGTCGTCCCAACGGCTCACAGCCTCGACCTTTCCGGGGTCCGTTGCCACGCCCTCGGCGCTGACCACGTGTCCTAAGTACCTTACTTTTTCGCTCAGTATCTCACACTTCGACGGCTTTACCTTCAGGTTGGCCTGTTGTAGTCGTCCTAGGACTTCTCCGAGTCGCTGTAGGTGAGTTTGAAAATCTGGGGCGATTACAATGACATCGTCCAGATATAGTAAGAGTGTTTTCCAGTGTAAGCCTTTGAGGACACGCTCCATGAGGCGCTGGAAGGTGGCTGGGGCGGATGTGAGTCCGAAGGGGAGGACTTTCCACCTCCACAATCTGCTTCTGGTAATGAAGGCTGATTTCTGTTGGGCATCGGCGTCTAGGGGTACCTGCCAATACCCGCTGGTAAGGTCGAGCGTCGAGAAATATCGACTGCCGGCCAGCGCGTCTAGGGAATCATCTATTCGAGGAATAGGATATGCGTTCTGACGGGTGACATCGTTTAGTTTTCTGTAGTCGATACAGAACCTCCAGGATTCATCCTTTTTTCTAACTAGAACGACTGGGGAGCTCCATGCGCTGTCTGCGGGCTCTATCAGGTCCTTGGCCAGGAGATCCTTCACCTGCCGCTCGGCCTCTGCCTCTTTCTCTGCCCCCAAACGGTGGGGGGGGCAGCGTATGGGTCTGGTTCCTGGGGCTAGGGGGATAGAGTGCTCTGCCAAGTGGGTGCGCCCTATGTCGCTGTCATCTCTACTGAATACCGTTTGGTATTGTGTAAGTAGCTCGTGAAGCTGTTTCTCTTCAAGGGATGTCCGGCATCCTCGTCGTGCTTGTGTGTATAGGGTCTGTAGGTGTGGGGGCAGTTCCAGCCCTATAGTGGTTTCTGGTAAGGTTTGAGCTGAAGTGGTGTGAACGTCTTCGGCTCCTATTCCCGTGAATGTTCCCACTATCTCTCCGGCGGGAATGTGGACATTCTCTTGGGAGGGGTTCATACACCTGACCAACACTCTCCCCTGCGCATCGGGTGTATTGACACTCGTGGCGAGGAGTAAGCCGCCCTCTATGCTCTCTATGACCCCTTGACGGCAGGGCTCTTTACTGGTGAGATGGCATAGAACAGTCGTCTCCGCTTGTGGTGGCAGGTAAGTATCTCTCTGTACTTGTACTCTCGAGACCAGGTCTCTTCCGTGCCGGTCTGTGCAGACAAGTTCCTTGCCTTGGATCTGGAGGGTGGGTTGGTCGAACCCCATGTGGCAACTTTGGTTGGAGAGGAAAGGCATGCCGAGGATCACATCCTCATTAATTTGGCTAACCACAAACGTCTCCTCATAACGAATGTGGCGGATGCGTCCTGAGAGGGTGAGTAGTCCGTAGAACGGTAGGCGTGTGCCGTCGGCCATCAGGCCATGCGAGTCGTACTGTTGTAAGTACTGTTGGACTCGGGGGGGCAACTTGTCGAAGATCCGTTTGGCCAGCAAATTTGTATTGCAGCCCGTATCGATGAGATACGTAACTGCCTGTCCTTCCACGTTTCCTGGTAAGTAATAACTTGATTTATAGGGCCTTTCGACTTGGTTAAGGTGCACCGTCCTAGGTTGGCTAGTTTCCGTCAGGCTTTCTTTCGTAGGAACGTGGGGTCTCTGCTCAGTCTGGGGATGGGTCTCTACCTCTTCTTCTTCGTCATCTGAGGGTGGGGTATCCTCTTCCTCTGAGGTCAGCGGGTCGAACCGGTTGGTCAGAGTGACTGGGGCTGGTCTGTGAGGTTGAGGTATCTTGCGTCTGTGGGGTTCAGCGTAGGGTGTCCCATGGTGTGGAGTGGCCCTAGTGCAGCCAGTAGGTGGCCCTACTACTGCGGGCCGAGCCCGTTTCCCGAACGGGTGGTCCATGGTGCCGTTTTACATTGGCTACGGAGGTGCCCTGTCCTGTGACATCCCCAACAGCGCTTGACTGGTTCCTCTTGTGGTTTCTTTTTGAGCTCTGCCACCTCCTTGCTGAGGGCCTCTATAGTTTTTAGTAATTTTGCGAGGGGGTCCTCTACCTCTCGACAGAGGGCTTCGGTTGCTGGTTGGTCTGAATGGTCACCCACGGATCCTTCGTGTATGGTGCGGACATTTGAGTGTGGAAGGGGTTGATGTTGTATCTGCATATAGTCATTTCCCGCTCGAATGGCCTCTTCTAGGTTGGCGGGTCGAACGGCTAGAAGGTGTCTCTGAAGGTAAGCGTGCCCTAATGTACCTTGGAAGGTTTGTAGGGTCAGCTCGGCTCGATTTCTCTGGGGTAACTCTTCGTATGCCGCCTCTACCAGTCTCTCTACTTGGATGGCATGTTCTCTGAGGGTGTCCCGTGGGTGCTTACGGTAGCCCATGAGTTTGTTTTGGGCCTCGGTTCGGGTGAGTCCGAAGCTGGCTCTCAGTGCCTCTATTATTGCTTGGTGCGTGGGTCCTCGCCCACACTGTTCGGCCTTTCCGACCAACGCCTGGCGTAGGTGGATGGTGGCTTCCTCTGGTGTCCATCTGTTCATCCTCGTCACCTCTTCACAACGTTGGACGAAGTAGTGGACGTCTCCTTCTCCGTCGAAGATAGGTAGCTTGAACTTGTCCCTTGTATTTGTCATTGTCATCCGCTCCAGGATTTCGGTTAGAGTTCCCATGACTTGCACGGATGACCCTTCCCTGTCAGTACTGGCTGCTCTCCGCCGGTATGACATGTCTGCTTTAGCTCTGGGATTCGGGAGATTGCTGTGGGTGCTTCAATCCCACTGCTGCCACCAATGTACAGGAATTTACTGTCTGGGTGGTAGCCACCTGTACACCTCCCGAACGCTTTGCCAACCCTAGCTAATGCAGTGCACAATAATTGTGTAATTATTGTTACCAGGCTACTACTGACTTTGGTCATGCAAAAGAACAACCGAATCTAGTGTAGATCAAGTGCTGGCAGTTGCAATAATTAATCAATAATTATTGGCTGCGTTTGAACCTCTCTAGGCTCGACAACAATCAGTGCCGTGATTGTTGTCTAGTTTAAAGTTTGTCTCGAACTTTGCTGCACACAATAATTCCGCAGGAATTACTGTTTAGTTTATAGTTTGTTGCGAACTTTGGGCTACCGACAATAATGGTGCTGTAATTACCGACAATAATTACGATGCGTTATTATTGTATAAGTTTGTTTCGAACTCCACAGTTCGGGTTGCAATGTGTGTCGAACTACTAGGGCACCAGGTGCTTTGCGTCGTACACCTCGGATCGAGGGAATACGCAGTAAGAGAGAGTGAACAATCTTACTTTCCGCCAAGCCTCGTGCTTACTGATAGTCGACTTTTCCAGCGCTGGTAGTTTTTGGTGCTCCTAGCTGTGCTTGCTTCAGAGAGAGAGAATCATCTGAGAGTCAGGCTAACTCTGATATTTATTTCATGAACACTCACATATAAACAAAGTAGGCGGGTGTGATTAGCACAAGTCACACCCTTAGATAAAAATATTGGCAAACCACGCCTTGCCTTCCATGAAGCACCAAAATGCAAGTAATAATAAATTCGTGGAAAAAGTTAGTAAAAATATAATAGAATAATTATTTAAGTGTAGCTTGAGTAAGGGCAATAGAACTATACAGATTGGCAAGCATAGAACGCACAGTAAGAATAAAGGTAATAGAATGTAAATGTTCGTAGTGGCTGTGTAACTAGGTAAACAATATGGCGTCTCTTTACCGAAGAGTGCCAGCGTCCCTTACAATATTTTACCTAGCGTCGCCTCCACGATGCAGTAGCATATAAGTGACACTTGATGCTGCTAGCTAGTTTAATTCATTACAACTTGTTGACTACGGAGTGAGTCATTTGGATGCGCTAACAAGCTTAGGCAAGCTTGTTGATAGCTCTATTGGCTGTAGCAGGCCGTCCACAGTGAAGCAACTGGACAGGGAAAATCCGTTTCTACTTACGAATGATTGAACCATTTGAATTCTTGCTTCTAGCTGCATGCTGATTCAACTTTTTATATTACTGTTACATCTGAATAGTTTTTATCCAATGAGCTGCTTGTATTTTCAACAGCATATTTGCATATTTCAGCAATCCTAACTCAATAAATATAGGTGCAGTGTGATTGTTTGGGAAGAGATGTTTGCGCGTTTTCACATTGAAGTTGGATAAGCAATCTATTGTGTTGTATTGTTGCAACTCACTGTGACGTCGTTCTATATTGGCAAATACACATATATATTTGTAACCTCACTTCTTATTAGTTTGGCAGGTTACCTTGCTAACTGTTTCTTTGATCTACCGACTTTGGTACACTCTCTAGCAGTTGTTCAGTAACATTCAAGCACAATTCTTTTTTGATATGTGTAACTACTATCCTTGAAAGCCATAAGATGACTAATACACCCGCATACAAAACGGTAACTTACAAACAATAAGTATTTTCACAACCTATAATCGTCAAAGAAAATGCAATGAAGATAATCAGATAGACCATAGATTTCTTCAATAAATTATTTTTTTGTTCAAAACTGGTTGGTCAAGGAAGTTGCTCATTGAGTAAAAAAGTAATCAACCAGAATTTATTTTTTGTCTCTTGTTCGTAAATAAAATTAAGCTTAAAATAAGTTATAACAAGCGAGTCCGGCCGGTTATATATTCTGAAAAACATTAAGAGAGAGCAAACATAGCAGAGGATTTTTTATTTAAAAAGACCCACTTTAAAAACTAAGCTGATTTGTTACGATGCCATTTTTATTTTCTTATAACCACTTTGTAAATTGAGTAGTAATTTTTCAAGATTTTTTGGTTGTATGAACAAAGTTATTGAATAATTTCATTATTCTAAATTGCTCAGTTCCTTATCAGACATATTGTGGTGCAGAAAGTTTGTCATTTGGGGTGCTTTCGGATACCCTACATGTAGAGCTTAACAATGGGATTAAACAAGATCATTCAGGAACCCTCTCGTTGAGGGCAAAAAAAACATGGCGGAAATGTACAATTTGGGCTCAACGATGGAAGTGACAAGCGAGGTAGGTAGCGTCGTTGAGGGTATAGACTTGTTTCCACGTACCCAACAATTTTATTAATCACTGTTTTTCCCCGTTTTATGTCGTGACAATGCATTATAACGTATATAAAAACATATATAAGACATTATCATCGTAATTAATTTTTGCTTGTAAAGAAACTAAAGTGGGTCGGCTTTAGCTTTACAGTTTTCATAGACATTGATCGAAATAAAAGTCTATGGTTTAAGCGCAAACAACTTCCGACAGTCATCGTTGAACCCTCAACGAGTGTTCAGCAAGAGCCCTACGCTGAGGGTATCCGAAAGCACCCTTATTCAATGAACACGTTGCAAGTAGACTTAATATGACATGGCTGTGTTAATGGGGTTGTAACATTGAGAGTTATCTCTCTTTGGACTTTCTACATCCAACCGGAAACGGCAATTAGTCGTAGTATACGGTCTAATTAATTTCAGCAGACTCATGCCAATTCTTTTCCTGATAGCTGCCACAATGACCAGCATATTCTTTACTGACAGTCGACAAGAGCATCAAATTTATTGGCAAAAAGAGGGTTTCTATTTTTATTCATTTTTTATGGTTTGATATTATATGATCATAGTTATCATCGTCTTTATAAGAGCCGTTAATGTATTTATTTTTATAGTAATTATTATTATTGTGTTTTTAACTGTTATCATAACTATCTATAATTATAATTGTAGCGTTAATGTTATTGTACTCATTCATTCTTATTATTGTAAGTATTATTACTAAAATTGCAATATAAATAATAATTGTCTATTTTAATTATATTATTATTAGTTTATTGTTATACCACTTTATAATAATTAATACGATTATTATTTATAAATGTTATTGTAACAGAATCAGTGGGTAATATGTACACGCATAAGTGTTAGCAATTACCTTGATAAGCTAAGTCGAACAGTTCGTCCAAGTAACACATCTTTGTCGCAGCAAACCATAAAGCCATGAGAGCGAGCCCCTGGGCCGCACCAAGCTTGCCGAAGTTCCTTGATAATTCCTGTGATCACTCTATGGATCACAGCACAGTTATCATGGAAAATTATAGTGTTTTTACAATAGATTTAAAATTTAAATGAATACAGCATTTAATTTTTATTGTCATTTATTATAATAATAATAAAATTATTATATAATTTAAGGATACTTGCGTTATCTCCCCCACAGACACTGGACAACTCATTTACACATCAGTGTTACGTTGATGTGAGTATCATTGGCTTGTGTAGTCAGCACCTTCGCGTATCCTTTAATTATCGTTGGTGTCATATTTATTGCATTCAGTACTGCGTCAACAATGATATATAATTGCTGACCGCATTGTGTTTAGATAATAATTATCTTCTGTCGCTTAACTAATATGATTAAAAACTTCCTGTAATAGCCATTTCAACTAGGTGGCTATCAAGTTATAACAATCGTATTGTAATAGGCTGTTTAATCTAGTTAAAACATCACAACTCCGTATTCGCGCATTGTGCTCTACGTGAAACTTTTAACATTTTCCGGTTGGATGTTTATCGGCGCCCCCCATAAAGTGAGATAACCTCAGTCACAAGCCCATCAGTAAATTTGAAGTTTTCAATTGACTTCATTGTAAGGTTGCTTCAACTTACCAGAAACAGTTTGTTTTACTCTTTTGCCGGTTGATTTTAAGTTTAAACTTTGACTTTGTTGATAAAATATACAATTGTTACTTTTATGTTTTGTTCTATTTTGATTTTTTATATTTCAGAGCTCCCCCCGCTAAACATGTACACGTAAGTACTTGTAGCTTACATTACCAGTAAATGTGTATTATCAACATCTGCTAGTAGATATCAATTGTAGTAACACACATCTAACATTCCTTATACTAACTTCTGTCTCAATATTTTCCTTCAGTTTGGAACTTTTAGTTTTACTATTTGCGTAAATCTGGTCACCAATTTTAGACAAACGGATTTCTCGGGCTCTTCAGACGACTATGAACATGAGTACGTGTCTTCTGATACTTCGACTGACCACAGTAAGCCATTATTTATTTAGACTCACTAAACACAAAATTGTTTTTATCTGTATAATTGATGTAGCTGGTTAACTGAATAGAAATGGTTTACAAAAGTTTTAAAGCCAACCCAATAATTCCAAAACAATTATCAGGGAGTAGCCAAAGTCACAAATTTCCTTCTTTAGTCAAAAGTCTTGAGAAAAATCTAAGCACATTTGGTAAGAAAACAATCAACATTCTAATGGATTTGGGTGCAGTTTTCAGGAAATGCAACTAGTTTCAAACATTCTACCTCTCCCCATAGGGGACACTGTGCCAGTATGACAGTGACAACTAGTGATCAGTTACTGCTGGATCAATCGGTAAACACAGGGCCCATGGCTCAGACAAATTACACAGAGTGTCAGCTTGATAATTGGCTTTATTCACAAATTTTAAGTCCTAGGGAGGCAATCCTGTTGGGTGTTTGGCAATATATGAATGAATGTACTAAACATTGAAAAAATCAGCCTTTATACAGTCGGGTTGACGGAATATGGGTTCCGTATAACATATAGAAACACATCGACAAACATTGGTAAATCACCCAAAAAACAATAAATAAACGATTAGCAAATCATGCAATGCGAAGTGGTTAAAAGTCAATGGTGCTAAGTAGCTAACTGAAGGAGTCATTTCCCAATTGTCTCGTCAGAGACTCTCTGGAGGTCATGAGGCCATACCTAGCCTTGGTTCAACATTTCCGTCTATCTAAGGGTGGGTACTTTTGGTCCTAGGGCTAGTGAAAGATCATACACTAGAATTCCTTCCTTAAGGCGGCTATTTTGTGCCAGCCCATTATCAGAATACCAGCTCCACAAAGAGTCAATACCGGCCCTGCAGGCTGCCCCACCGGCTCAGCAAGTTATGCCACCGGCACAGCACCTTGTTCAGGGCTGAGGGTAGCACTTTAGCCCATGCATGGTTGGGGTTTCAATAATAAGCATGGTGTTTACCCAAATCTACCACAATATTCTACATGCTCAAAAATGCATAACAAACTATCTCGTGAAAACTACAATTTCTTTGTCATCATCAGAAAATTTTGTAGCGGTTATTGCAAAAGTTTTGTGCGGCAACTTTTCTGTCAGAGACAACTATTGTAATACCGAGTTGGAGTGTTCAGGCTTTAGCCACTTTTTACTAGAGTGAACCGACTTCCATTAACTCGGCACTGAAGTTATAACAACCGTAGTGAACTCTAGATTAGAGTCCAATAGAGAACAACTAGTTTTGATCTCAAGTTATATAGGCTGTGGTGATTCTCTCTGTACGAGGGTGCACAATATTGTAGCGTACACAGAGCAATCTAACTAGCAACTGCCTAATATAATAAAAGGGCTATGGTTATATTACAAAATATGCAAATGAGTAGGTTGAAATACTGCAACATCATTGGCTAAAAATTAATTTGTCTACAAGAAATTGATTAAAAGATGTTTCTAATACACCATATTGCCCTTGGTCCACCATATTGCCCTTGGTCCACCATATTGCACTTGGTCCGCCATATTGCACTTGGTCCACCATATTGTACTTGGTCCACCACATTGTACTTGGTCCACCATATTGTACTTGGTCCGCCACATTGTACTTGATCCACCACATTGTACTTAGTCCACCATATTGTACTTGGTCCACCATATTGTACTTGGTCCGCCATATTGTACTTGGTCCACCACATTGTACTTGGTCCACCATATTGTACTTGGTCCACCATATTGTATTTTGTCCGCCATATTGTACTTGGTCCACCATATTGTACTTGGTCCACCATATTGTATTTGGTCCACCATATTGTACATGTGTCTATCTGCTGCTATGTAATATAACATTTGTCACGAACCAAACTTAACCCCTTGTGAGAGCCGCCATGCTGCTCCATACTTCTCAAGGCCACTAGGGTCTCGTAATTGATATCGTGTATTTATTCATCTTTATACGCTTAATCCACATCGAGGGATACTTCAACAGTTTTGACGATTCAAGTATTGTCACTTACACTACTACATCTTCTCTGGAAACAAGAAATGACTATGTCAACAAAAATCTATCACTAATCTTTGGCATGAAGCGAACAGCCGTATTTGAATTCTGTTTTGGAACGATCTTTCTTTCATTTCACTACTAAGTATATCATGAGTTGAATGTAGCCGTTTTTATATCTGCAGCAAAAGTTGATATACAAGATGGTCTGGTTTTCTCCTCATGTATTTTGGCTTTCTGAAGATCCTGTTATATTTCATCCATGATATGTACTATTTGGCTACTGCACTTGCTGTCTATTTATAGTACCATAGCTGTCTATATACAGTCTTATAGCTGTCTATTTACTGTCTTATATCTGTCTACATACAGTCTTATAGCTGTCTATATGCAGTCCTATAGCTGTCTATATACAGTCTTATAGCTGTCTATATACAGTCTTATAGCTGTCTATATACAGTCTTATAGCTGTCTATTTACAGTCTCACAGCTGTCTATATACAGTCTTATAGCTGTCTATATACAGTCTTATAGCTGTCTATATACAGTCTCACAGCTGTCTATATACAGTCTTATAGCTGTCTATATACAGTTATAGCTGTCTATATACAGTCTTATAGCTGTCTATATACAGTCTTATAGCTGTCTATATACTGTCTTATAGTTGTCTATATGCAGTCCTATAGCTGTCTATATACAGTCTCACAGCTGTCTATATACAGTCTTATAGCTGTCTATATACAGTCTTATAGCTGTCTATATACAGTCTTATAGCTGTCTATATACTGTCTTATAGTTGTCTATATGCAGTCCTATAGCTGTCTATATACAGTCTTATAGCTGTCTATATACAGTCTTATAGCTGTCTATATACAGTCTCACAGCTGTCTATATACAGTCTTATAGCTGTCTATATACAGTTATAGCTGTCTATATACAGTCTTATAGCTGTCTATGTACAGTCTCACAGCTGTCTATATACAGTCTTATAGCTGTCTATATACAGTCTCACAGCTGTCTATATACAGTCTCATACCTCTCTATGTACAGTCTCACAGCTGTCTATATACAGTCTCATAGCTGTATATATACAGTCTTATAGCTGTCTATAAACAGTCTTATAGCTGTCTATATACAGTCTCACAGCTGTCTATATACAGTCTCATACCTCTCTATATACAGTCTTACAGCTGTCTATATACAGTCTTGTAGCTGTCTATATACAGTCTCACAGTTGTCTATATACAGTCTCACAGCTGTCTATATACAGTCTTATAGCTGTCTATATACAGTCTTATAGCTGTCTATATACAGTCTTATAGCTGTCAATAACAGTCTCACAGCTGTCTATATACAGTCTTATAGCTGTCTATATACAGTCTTATAGCTGTCTATATACAGTCTTATAGCTGTCTATATACAGTCTTATAGTTGTCTATATGCAGTCCTATAGCTGTCTATATACAGTCTTATAGCTGTCTATATACAGTCTTATAGTTGTCTATATACAGTCTCACAGCTGTCTATATACAGTCTTATAGCTGTCTATGTACAATCTCACAGCTGTCTATATACAGTCTTATAGCTGTCTATATACAGTCTTATAGCTGTCTATATACAGTCTTATAGCTGTCTATATACAGTCTTATAGTTGTCTATATACAGTCTCACAGCTGTCTATATACAGTCTTATAGCTGTCTATATACAGTCTTGTAGCTGTCTATATACAGTCTTACAGCTGTCTATATACAGTCTTATAGCCCTCTATATACAGTCGTATAGCTGTCTATATGCAGTCTCATAGCTGTCTATATACAGTCTTATAGCTGTCTATATACAGTCTTATAGCTGTCTATATACAGTCTTATAACTGTCTATATACAGTCTTATAGCTGTCTATATACAGTCTCACAGCTGTCTATATACAGTCTTATAGCTGTCTATATACAGTCTCACAGCTGTCTATATACAGTCTCACAGCTGTCTATATACAGCCTTATAGCTGTCTATATACAGTCTTATAGCTGTCTATATACAGTCTCACAGCTGCCTATATACAGTCTTATAGCTGTCTATATACAGTCTTATAGTTGTCTATATACAGTCTCACAGCTGTCTATATACAGTCTTATAGCTGTCTATATACAGTCTCACAGCTGTCTATATACAGTCTTATAGCTGTCTATATACAGTCTCACAGCTGTCTGTATACAGTCTCACAGCTGTCTATATACAGTCTTATAGCTGTCTATATACAGTCTCACAGCTGTCTATATACAGTCTTATAGCTGTCTATATACAGTCTTATAGCTGTCTATATACAGTCTTATAGCTGTCTACATACAGTCTTATAGCTGTCTATGTTCAGTCTTATAGCTGTCTATATACAGTCTTATAGCTGTCTATATAGCTGTCTATATAGCTCTCTATATACAATCTGGCGAGAGGTTGACTGTTCATTGTCAGGCCTAAAAAGGCTGACTGTCTAGTTGTGCCGGCAAAAAGGCAGTTTGTACGGTGACAACGCCTAGTGGAAAGTAGTAGAGCGTAAAAATCCGCTACAATTTTTCAATCGGAGTAGCGATTCATGAATTGGGGCCAAACTTTGATTTTAAAGCTATTTCTGAAAAATAGCATAGCTATTTCGTCAATATTGTGAGCAACTCAGAGGACAACCTTTAGGGCCACTTGACTAAATTTTTATTCATCTGTTACTGGTTTCACTTCGCTCATGGAATAATGAATAAATGAATAAACGCTTTCAATCAATTGCTTTGAAGTCCAAAATGGTGCATCGACGCATGATTGTACATTTCAGCTGAATCAACTAGCTGATTTCAAACGAGAAGCTATTTTATGCAATGAAATTAATTTTTAGTCTGAACTCAAAATGGCTGCCCCGCATTGCTTTTTGACTGCTGTTTCAACAACAGACATCAAAAGATGAGTAAAATACACTTTCATCCAAAAACTTGTCAACTTTGGTCAAACTGTTCCCATTTTTCATCATCATTTGGAACGCCGTGGACCTGTTTTTACGTTTGAAGTGCTGTGTTCTGGAATGTTTTAGAAAACTTAACTCACTAACTTCGAGGCCCAATACCTGAGTTTTATATGGCAAGATTTCTTTCGCTCTATCTATAATGATTTTTAGAAAAAGTTGCAAGAGCGCCATAAAATATTAATAAGAATGATAACGAAAAAATAAAAAAAGGAAGGAAGAACAATAGAATTTTTTGATCTTTAAAACGCTAGGTGTAATAATGGAAACTTGAACGCTGAGCTGATTTTTGCATTTGCACCAACCAGTATCTGGAGCATTGCATTTAATTTGTTATAGACTGCTTGTTCGTTGACTGGCTTATCTAAAACTTATATGTTTCAGGCATCAGAGATATCTCAAGTGATGAAGAAGAGTAAGTTCTAAGAACTAAACTCATGCCACATTTACAACCTTCTTGTTGAATAAACTTCACGGACGCCCTGTTACAGTACAAAGACATCTTGAGAGACAGGCAACTAATCATGCGTTTAACTAGCTTGTATCTGTTATATCTGGCACCGTGCCATGATATGTTGTATATTTGCCAACTTAACAGCTTCTTGAAGTTTCTCCAACCTCTACCACAAACTATTGTGGATCCAGTATATTATGTGTATTTTATTTTGTTGTGTTTGTATGGTGTTTGTAATCAATTATGAATACAAGCTCCTTAACAAAACAGTATCTGCTTTGATGGACACGTCATAGTGTAAAGAATACTTCCAAGACTGTTACCTCTAGACACAAGTTGACTGAAGTGGGGGGGGGGTACTATGCTAATAGAGTCCCCACCACCAGTGGTTATAGGTCTAGTAACCTCCTATAACTAACATATTACAGCTGCGGTGACTGGAGTCTCACTATTAGATCTAAATGCTCAATTACTACTACATGTATAACTACAATAGCTATAGGTTCTATCTCATCTCTTAACTACTGCTATAACTCATCCAGTTTCACTATTCTCTGTTCTAATGGTGAGAATCCACTCCCTCTGATCTGTGACAGCCACTTTGCCTACTTATATATGACTGTTCATTTGTTCCTTATACATTGCTCCTATGTAATTGGTTATTCCTAAGCACACATCTTTTGGTACCATACCGACCTGCTGTTGTCACAGGTTAAACGACAACTGGTGGCAGCATACATACCGACACTAGTTAGTGGCTTTTAAGCCCCCAAAATCCACTACAATATTACAGCTGCGGTGACTGAAGTCTCACTACTAGATCTAAATGCTCAATTACTACTACATATATAACTACAATAGCTATAGGTTCTATCTCATCTCTTAACTACTGCTATAACTCATCCAGTTTCACTATTAGTTCTAAATGTTCAATTATTACTGTCCTTGTGATAACAGCAGCTAACAGGAGTATTGTAGCAATTTTCTTCTTTTCACTACGGACACAACGGCATCCACTCCTTCTCAACACTAGCAAGTGATACGGGGTCCACAACCCAGACAAACCACACAGTAGTTACACAAATAAAACGCTTTATTTACTCATTCTGTTTAGCAATAAAATACAGTGTCGAACAAAAATCCACAAGCTTCTGATTACTCTATGTTCAGCAATTCCTTTTATAGATGAGGCCAGGAACTCTCACTCCCTTATTAGGGGTGAGCCAGTCACAGATAGTAACACAAGTACATGACAAATCATCATACATAATACAAAAGGCATAAATAAAACAATCCAATCAAAGGGTGGACACATGACAAAGCAGCTCTGGGCTGCTTTCCCGCTCTTTTGAGTGAAGTGGAAATTTTCCATTCCTTATAAGGTCTCTTGCTTCCTTGATCTCCGCTCCTATAGCTTGCAACTCCTTGATCTCCGCTCCTATAGCTTGCAACTCCTTGAATGATGTCTTAGTGGTTGGCGGACAGCTGCTGGAGTCCCAGGCTATCTCTTTCAGCCATATTTGATGGCTGACCTGGGGTACTGACTCGAGGACCCGGGTTAGGTTCTTATATGTTCCATAGGTAGGATACAGGGTCTATACTGGCCCGGTATAGACCCGGTATAGCCAGTATTCTTAAATCCGAGTGAATAAGCATATACAATGAAGGAAAAGGCTCCGGGTCCACTTCAAGCTATTACTACAGGCAGGGGGAGGGGTGCAGGGGGTTTCTAGGGTGGGTGAATGGGCGGGGTGGCTAATATATCATGCAAAACTCTCACAATAACCTCTGCCTATTTTTGTTTATGTAGTAAAAATGGTCATCGTTAATAATTTTAATCAAAAACTAATTGTTTGGTTCGGAATGCAATGGTCAGCAAACATTGCTAGCTCAATAAACTATCAGCCAGCATTTATGTAGATTGTTCATAGGTCATGATTATAACCATACACTATGCAAGTTGTTAAGGGAGATTCTAATTTGTCTACATTAATAGACTGGTTTTATGTCCTCAAAAATGTTTTAAAGTACTACAATTGTGAAAAATATGCTAAATAAAAAGGACGACTTTAAAAATTTTATCAGTTTAAAAACAATGCTGTTTTATTTTTGCTTCATTAGTGCTAAGTTGACAGACATCTATTTTAAAACTTGTTTGCTGTCTTTGGAATTTTATTTAACAATCATGATGTTTTAGACTCCAAAAGTCCGCTATCAGATTTAAAGAGTTAGTACTCAATTCATATGGTTCAATCACAGTCAAGTAGTTGAGATGGCATTAGTTTCAATTTTAACTATTCACATTTTTTGTTAACTACGGTGTATGATAAATATTCTCAATTTTGCCTTAAACATTTCCTGCTATTCTCGGGAGTTATTTCATTTCACAGAGGAAATAATACTTATTTTGAGTTCTTTTTATAACTGTAATTTAACTTT